>WBND01001243.1:124473-144398 GCA_013398595.1 Tychaedon coryphoeus
CCCCCCCCATTAATATTATTGATAGTTCCTCTTATGCAAGCTAAACATTGAAGGCAGCACAGGACACAAAGTATGAAAAAGGTATTTATTATTTACACAACTGCTATAGTTCCTTAAGAACAATATATACCATTTTTTATTTGAAAGGGTCAGTCTTCTTTCAAATCCATGAACTGCATAATGCACAAGTGTTGGAAATGCCAAACAGCAGTCACATCACACTTCTATAGTGCAGGCATAAGCAGCACAAGTAAATGATATTTTAAGAACAGTATGGCTGAATATTGTATTTAAACACAGTGTTTGCACTTTGACAAGATTTAGCTAGAAGAGAACAAGGGTTTTGTTCATGCTTTGTTAGGAATGTGACTTTCCCATCTGAGGTTTAAACCCTTTACTTGACATACGGGGATTTTTCAGGCAGACTGCTTCTCACTGACCAAATAACAGTGGGTTTCTCTCCCTCAAACTTCAATCTTCTGTTTTCCAGTAAACACTGCTTTATAGTACAAGTTCACACTGGGATAAACTGGCCACAGAGGCGGTACTTTCCCATCTTACTGTCTTGCACAGAGAAACACTGACATACTAATACATACCAAACTCAGACAACTTGTAATTTATAGACTTAAATACTGGAATGGGAGAGGGAGACTGTTTCTAAAGATGGAGGGAATAGAGGACTTATACAATTCATACACTGCCAAGGTTGGCTTTTCAATCAAGTTTTTTGGTCTAAATATTTTTTTTCTAGTCTCAGAATGGTTTTGGTCTTTGATGGTTATGGTTGTACTTCAGCAGCAAAGGAGAGGAAAGTATTTTGAGAAGTAACACCAGAACTGAATACAAGAAAAAGCAACTGACTTGCTTCTCCCACTTTGAGCTTATTGCTGTGATCTTTTAAAAAACCCACAACCAACCAACTGGAAGACCAAGTTTAGCAGTCGTTCTGGCATTGGGTCCAGTGTCCAGCACTATTATACTCTAGCACAAAAGCAAGGAAAAGTCCAATGATCTTAGTGATGTTCCCTTCAATTCAGTGCCACACAGTTTTATTAGTGTTATTGTCCTTGCTTCTTTGAAAGATACCTGAAAGAAACAAAAGTAGAGTTTTTCACCAAGTCAGAGGTCGCCACAAATTTACCTGGGATCTCAAGATCCAAGTATGACTCTGCTTCCTTTTCTCATCAACAATCCTCCTACTGATAACCAGAAATTAGAAATGCAATTAATACCAGTTATGATTTTTACTTGATTTCAATTCCATGATAGGTTATCTTGCGGTAATTCAAAGTCATGTTTTAGTTAGACTCTATCAGGATTTTTAAACAAAAGGGAGGAAGGAAATGGAAACCTGTTTCATTCTAAGAGGATGGAAAATTACATCAGTTGGAGAAGTGGCTTTTATATCCTTTAAGATAAAAAGGCCCATTAGTAATGGCACTCCTTCAAATAAATTCAGGACTTTAATGAACTGATCCAGCATAACCTGAAAAGAACAGCCCTCCAGTGGCTTCTCTGGAGAATCTGAGTGACTCTGAACTGCTCTTGTATTCTGATCTCACAGCTCTCTTAGCACCAGAGCTGGAGCAATCTGCCTGTGTGGCGTGACAGTGAAGGCTTTGCAAATACTCTAGGAGAAAGAACCCAACCAATTTCACTGTCAGTGTGAAATATCCAGTGAATTTCACTGCTTTTAAGGTTTAACATTTCACTTTCTGTTCTACTCAGAAAAGAGAAATTGTATCAAGCCTGTACGGCTCCTTTTTTAAAAAACTGAAGGAGTGGTTTTCCAAAAGTTTTTCTTCACATGCACTGAAGCCTCTGGCTGTTGCATAAAACCAAGAACAGTTTTGCTCAAGCCCTTCAGTTAATAATTTTCTAGCAAGAATTAGGATGCTAACTGGTGCCCTGAGCACTTGGAAAACTCTTGTTCATAAGACAGTAACTTGGAGCTGATGTATCCTGCAATATCACCCAACCTAGATGGTGCCTGGGAATTACACTAACACCACAAAGCTTTCAAGTAACTTCTAGAAAAGTTGCCTTAAAACAAAGGATTTGGGATCTGAACCCACAGTTTAACCTGGCTGGGGTGGAAAAAAAAGGTTCACAGGGACCATGTTCCTACAAAATTCTTTTCCTTTCAGGATGTGTAATTATGTAATTGGCAGGGCTGAATACTGGAGAAGTAGGAAAACACAGATGCATTCTGTCAAAATCTTATCATTTTAGGGAAGCTGCCCCAACACTACAGCCCTATTAAAATTCTCCTCAAACTACAGGACCTTTATAACTCAGTTACAAAGTTCATAATTTCTGTTGTTTCTGATGTTTGTAGAGACAACCTCAAACAAAACAGAGGTCAGGGACAGAAGGAAGCAAGACTTTAACTTTGTTCTTACCTTTCCCAATGTTTGTGATTCAGCTCCAAAAAGTCATCTAATTTTGCTATTTCTTTGAGGTATTGGGTGAGCTTTAGAAGCTCCTTGTCTTTATCCCGATTTAAATGTGCTTTCATAAAAGGCCTTATCTACACAAAAGAAATAAACCAGGTATAAGCATTTGCTCACAGAAAGAAAAAATGCTTTAGATTCTCTATCATTTCCCACCTGACTAAAACACATTTTCAGTACTATGACAAGTTATAGCTTTTCACAGGTAAGAGGAAGAAAAATCTTTTCAAGTAGGAGTCAGATCCAATTTGCCCCACTCATGCAAACTGGACTGAGGGGTTTTTAGCTTGCACCAACCAGAAAAAAATTATTTTCTCTTGCACTTCTTCAAGCCTTCCCCTCCCAGAGAGACTGATAAAATGATCTGGAATGGACTGGAACATTTTCTAATGTAATTTTACAGAGATTTTTGCAGGAGAGGTTTTCAGCATTCTGAGTTGTGTGGCATCATTGGAGCCAGATGCTTTTTGTCAGCAAAAAGCCTTAGACTACCACCAGAGCTGCTGCAAAAAGAGATTTCAGAAGCAAAGCTCATCTGACAACTTCTGTAAGCTTGGAATACATTACACGTGGGCCTTGTTTTAGTGACTCAATGCTCTTGTCTACAGCTGTTAACAACATTTTGATAAACATCTTTCCAATCTGAGCTAGAGACCTCTCTGGATAATCCTCTCCCAGCAAGATCTTTGCTATTCCTGATTCTCCTTCCAGTTAAGATCATCTTGTTAGATCTCATCAACTGCTCTCCTCCTCACACCATGGATACTTTCAGAGAGACACCATCTTGAGCTTCTGCATTTGAAAACATCTTTTTCTTTTTCAGAGAGATTTATGCAAGTTGTTTCAGTACAACACTGCTCTACCATCACATGGATGTAGAAATTTAAGTTGCACTCTTCTTATTCAGAACTAGCAGTAATAACAGAGCACACACTGGTTGACAGTGGCATAAAATGAAATATTTGCTGTTCTATAGTCAAACTGGCTCAAGGTACTAATTACTTCTCATATAGAATACTTGTGATTATCCTGTCATAATATCACGAATTACAGCCACTTGTTATTTGACTTATTTTTGAATATGACCACTCTGGAGATTGAACATCACATTTTCAATGGTGCCTGGCAGCAATGCCCAGCTTAATTACAGCTTGCAGGTATGACTTATGCAGAAATAACAATTTCATTGGTTTTGGTAATCTCTCAAACACTCACTTAATAGTGACACAAGGTTTATTTAATACTACTATTAAGGAAATACTAAGCCAGACAAATGGCACTGTAAATGAAAAGGTTTAACAAAACATGCACCCTTGCTAGTTAAGAATAGTCTTTCTTCATGCCACAGCAAAGTACTTCTTGAAGTATCAAGAAAAAGTAGCAGTAAATGTAAATTCCAGTTTGCATTACCTTGAGTCCATTCTGTGGGTTCATCAGGAAGTTTCGGCCAATATCATCAAACATAATAGTATTTTTTTTGCTGTAATATTCTGAAAACTTTCCCCAGATAACACCAAGAGGCTTCACCTGCAAGCACAATGCAATACAAGGTACCTGAGGTAAATCAGATCCCATGCAGGAGATGAAAATGCCATCTATAGGAACCTGAGTCCTAACTTGAATGAACACTTGCATTCTTTTGCTTTACCATTACCAGGTAGTTTGGCTTTACCAAAGGAAGATGTGAAATAATATAACATAAATAACCCCCACACTAAGGAAAATCTTTCTGTTGGTACTTTTCTTGCAGCAGTTTCCTACTATTTTATTTGAAAGCTGTGACATCTAAATATACCACTCAAAACATTAATAGAGACTTTCAGTAGGAAAAAATCTGTGGTTCCAAGATTCTTGCAGTTTTATTGCATTAAAACTTCTGAACAACTTTTTCTGTTGAATATTTTAAAGAGGTGTGATAAAATGCCAGCTGAGTGTAGAAAAGGTTAGGAGAAAATTGGTACTTACATCTATTAGTCCTCTCCGAGGAGTGTGCACTGTTATCATGGCAGCACTGTCCAGCATAAAAGTTATCTTGTAGTTTGCATTGGTACTCACCCCAAGCTCCTGCATCACAAAGATTTATGATTAAAGCTTCTAATTATGACAGTTTTACTGCTCAACAACTGGAACCACAATTATAGTACATTGTTTGTCACGGAGTGAGCTGTGGAGGTTTACCAGAGACACGCCAAAAATAGATACCTGGGGAAATTTAGATCTGTTACACAATGAGGATCATAAAAGCACAAAGGGATTTATTTTTAGTGTTTAATATCAGGAACTTAACAGCTGATGCTGGCAGAAAATCAAAGCAACTCTGCTTTGAGAAGGCAAAATACAGAGAGGTTTTGCTCATACCTTTGTGCACAACCTCTCACAAGTTCTAATACCTCAGCTTAACTTGACAGCAATTGTGTTCTGGCTGCTCTTTGCTCCTGACAGGGATTTGCACAAATCACAGCCCAATCCAAGATGGAATATCCAGGAACAGCTCACTGTCCCTGCTCCCTCCTGCACATGTCCAAGATAACCAGTGTTAGTGTCAATTTGCACTTTTAAAATTTGGTAACTCCTGAAATACTCTTAGTAAAACAACCTTTTTAGAAATAAAAACCTTAGACTAGATGAGGGAACATCATTTCCATTTCAAATCCTTTCCAAAGCTAAAAAGTAAAATCTGCTGATGTGGTAAACACAGATATTGTTGACAATTTCTGTTCTGTGAAACAGCAGCAATATGCAAACCTGTGTAACAGGGAGAAAATACCCACGGCAGCAGATCTCTTGCAACTATCCAGCCACACTTAACTGATTTGCTTTTATTTTAAAATGAAATCTTGCAAATGAAATGCTCTACCTACCTGGGTCAGTATCCTGTTACACTGACAGAACCAGCTGTTCTAGAATGTTTGAATTTCAGGCATAAAAGGGTGGTAACTGAGAGATAACATTTGTTTGTCTGATACTCCCTTCTTTTTAATGCTGCTCCTGCTTTGTACTTTAAAACAGAAACTTTAATCCCAAGTATTGCTGTAATCACAGCTCCCTGATCAAAAGTGAAATTCTTGGAGGGAAGCACCCCTGGTGCCATCAGTTTAAGGGGAAACAGAAAGTGGCATCTAGTGGCAGGAATCTCAATAGATCAGAATATATCAGGAGGAGGGCTGGAAAAGCAAGGTGGAAATGCAGTAAAGTGACCAGTGCAGGGGAAAAAGCTCAGTTTTGAACAATGGTTTTCCACAAGATTGAGTCCCAGCACTACTGTGACAACACAATATAATCATGTGATACTGCCACAAGAATGCAATGTTTGCAGGGCTCAACACTGATTTTACTTGCACTAACCCCATAGTTCTGATTAAAGATTCTCATTTCTGAGAGGCATTTTTGTTTAGGAAAAAAATTGTAGCAATTAATTATTTTGAGGAAGATAAAACTGGAAAAATGTGCTTTGCTCTGTGAAAACCTGAAAAAATACTGGATAATAAAAGCTTAAATTTGGAAAGGTTTTTCCTGGAATAGAAATAACTTTTGATTTATAAACATAAAAACCCCCAACCCACCAAACAAACACGCAGCAATTCTTAGTAAGCTCATTAGATTTACAGTTAAGCCTGACTGTAAATATGTTTACCACGAGGTCAGCTGTTCAAAACTGGCTTCCTGCCTGATTCCAGTAGGGAAGAAACCAGAAAGTGAAACAGCTCTTATGGGATGTTTAATAAGGCAGAGGAAGCAACAGAACCCCTAGCTACAAGAGGTACAGATAAATATGAAAAGAGTTTCTTCTTGATAACCTACTCCAGCATGTTACATCTGTCTGTTCCTTTAAAAAAATCACATTTAAAGACTGGAGCTCTATAATTAGAGGCAAGATGAAAGCAACAGTGCGGGGCTGCGTGACAAATCCAAGTTTCAGCAGGTACTGACTTGTGTTTAGTTCTGCTAAATTTAGCACCTAGTGCTGATAGTTTGTGTGGAATTCTAAAATTAGATTTAATCAAGTTTTTGATAAAGATAATTTCAAGTGACTATGGAAATTGAAACAACTCAGGTTATGACTCATACAACCTCCCCTGTTTCTAACCTGCTCTACAACGCTGAGCCTGAGCCAAACTGCACGAAGAGTTACCCAGAACAGAAATAAATCATGCCTTCAGAACAACTTACTTTCATTTTGGCTTCAATCCACTTCATATTAGTAGCAGCTGAAACAAAAGGAAGAAAACAGAAAGAATATTTATCAAAGTAAGTCATTGTCATAAAAAAAAAAAAAAAAAGAAACAAGCCAAGAACTTGTTCACTAAATATGTCAAATTTTTACACAAAATTTAATTTTAGAAAAATCCACCTTGTTGCAGCTTTTAGGGCCACTGCCTTAAAGACAGTCTTCCTTCATGAAAGTCTATTTTTGTTTGGAAAAGCTTACTTTCCAAATGAACAATTAGATGAAGCACTGCAAATATTTAAACCATTTTCTAGATCAGCTGCTACTGAACTACAGCCTGCAACACCACAAAATTGGGATAAACCTGGCTTGAAGAACCTCACTGCCTGTGCAGGATTTCCTGCTGGAAGCAATGATAGGAATACATAAAATCTGGAAAGGATGAAGTGTCAACATTGCCTACTGATCTAAGAATATGTAGAAACATTGTTCAAGATTGTGAAAATGGAATTTTGTAATACAATTTTAATATGGTTTTAACCCTGCACTGGCTAAAGTCTGTTCTCCAGCTGTTGGAATTGAACTGGAATGCAAAGGCAAAGGATCAGCCACTCCTGCAGACAGGAGAGTTTGGCTCATTTGGCAGTTCACTGTGTGTTGTCTGGATTGAGATTATTTGTAAAATCACTATCAAACACTGTTCTAATGTTGATTATACAGTTCTGTTATTTCAAGCACTTCTTTGTACAAAGTAACACTCAGTTAAGTGATGCTGACCCATTCTTGTGAGCAGTATGTGGTGCTTTTTCACAGAAGAATTGGTATTTTTCTAGAATACCCCTAATAGTAGGGTGAATCACAGCCAAACATTTCTGTATCCTTTTAGATTTTGTGACTCACACTGAAAAGCAATATAAAAACCTCCCACCTGGAGTCTCTGCTCTAGATGACAATTTATAATAAATTCTTAGGCACAGAGTATAATACTTACACCAAATTACAATATCATAGTCCTCATATGCAGAAGTCAGAAATTCATGAAGGTATGGCCTCATCAGCTCTACCCCAGTTTCAGCACATGACCTGTGGTCTAAAAAGAATAAGAGATAAGCAATTCAGTATTAAGGTATTAGTTATTAAAATCCAGTCTGATTTTCCTTTCTATCCAGACTCAAAGAGTTTCATGAGGGGAGCACTGAAGCACTTTAAGATCATGAATGATTTGATATCAAACTCCCATTCCCATTTTAAAGGTGGAAAGACGAAGCAGAGGGAATATTTATCTGTTGGTCTCACAGCTATACTTGAGGGCTTAGCAGTAATTAAATCAAGAGATCTCTGAGTATGAATATCTTTGAAGAGTCAGGGGAAATCATCTGTGCACTTAGTAAATTAGTAACAGGCCAGATATGAAACAGATTCCTTCAAACCTAGCCCAGTTAATTGTGTGAACATGTATCAAGCTCACTTCAGAGATGCAAACATTCCCTGTTCCAATTGCAAAACTGCTGCAAAATCTGCCAGCAGACCTCTCAATAAAAATTTTAAACTTAGAAATAGATTGAATTTTGATGTCAGATTGGACACAAAAGTCATCAAAAAGCAAAGCTAAGGAAAAGTAATAAGGAATGGTATTATTTACTGCTCACAGTCATGCTGACATGACACACCTACAAACCAGAAAGTTAAGTCAGAAGGAAAATTCTGGCTTTCAAAAAAAAAACCAGCTTGACAGAATTTTCAAGTAAAACATGTCTTTGTGAATGTTTAGTAATGATATGTAAATAAAATTTGAAGCTGTTCTCCCACACCCCCCAAAAGTAGAGTCAATCAGGTACAAAATGGGATAATTTTTTTACAATATCTTGCCCTCTGCTACTGTGATGGTCAAGGTCAAGTGGTCAAGGGAAAGACTATCAGGACAGAAGACTAAACTGCTGCTTTTTTATGTATTTTCCCAGCAATTAAATAGTTGCTGCATTAAAATCAACAACATGCAACTTTTTAATGTGAGGAGAAGACCACAAAATCATACAAAGCAGAAGTTATGTTGTACAACACAGCAAAGCAAAAATCAAGAAACCTGATTTGGCAAATAAATTGAGCTCTTAAACAAACGAAAACCACAAATTCATAAAAACTCACCAAATAGTGTATAATCAACATCTAGCACCAGCAGCTTTTTCCCTTCTCTAGGAGGATTCAGAATTTCCACTTTGTATTCTTTAACTCTACGGGAAATTTTTAGTAGATTTTCTTCCCTGATGTAACAGTGCAAAAAGTTACAGTTATTTAAAATGCACACTCTCCAGTCAATAACAAACTGTTTTAATAGCTTGAACTCCTAACCTATTTTCTACTTCCACAACTTCCTCTTCAATATCAAAGTCATTGACCACATCATCGTTATCTGGAGGTGGCCCAAGGACATCTTCCTAGAGGAACAAAAATAATAAAAGATAACGAGGATCAGAGAGGGAAAATAACAATGGATACCAAGTTTCTGCTACTGCACATTACAGGGCAGTAATATTATTTAACCAAAATTGTTTCACTTTACTAGTGTAAAGAATTACTGAACCTTACTGATGATTGTTCAGATTTAAAGTCAGTGAGTATCACAATAACAGAACTGTACTTCAAGTGCAGAACCCCACAGGAGTTTCATGAGTACATTGCTCTGAAAGTTCTAGAGCAAAGTTGACTTTACATAAAAAATGCCAACAGAAATCTATTGTACTATCATTTTTTAAAATGATGACTGCAATACCCAAAATTTAAAATCACAATTACGAGACACGAAACATTTTTTCCTGTTTAAGTTAACAAAAGCAAATTATTTACCAAACTTTCTTCACGAGTGCCCATCATCATTATCTTAGTATTTGGTTTCAACTTGAGGGCTCCAAGCTTAACATCATCATCTGCAGGTTTGCCTGTAATGCAGATTTTTCTTTTAATTGGGGTAGAAATTTTAGAAAATTGTCAATACATTCCATACTTAATTGAAATAAGCTCCCTGTAAAATACCAGCTATGCCAAGCTGTGTTATCATCATATACAGTATCCTGGTTTTGGCTGGGATTGAGTTAATTTTCTTCTTGATAACTGCTGCAGTGCTGTGTTTTGGATTTAGTACAAGAATAATGTTGATGGCACACCAATGGTTTAGTTGGTGCCAAGCAGTGCTTACTCTAAATCAAGGCCTTTTCAGTTTCCTGTGCTCTGACAGTGAGCAGGTGCACAAGGAGCTGGGGGAGCTGAGCAAAGGGATATTCCACACACAGAACCTCATGGCCAGTGTATAAACAGGGGGGAATTGGCTGGGAGACACCGACTGCTGCTCAGGGACTGGATGGGCATTGGTCAGTGTGTGGTGAGCAACCTGATTGTGGCACTGGTTCCTCTTGGGTTTTGTGTCTCTCAAGCCTCTTCTCATTACCATTATTATAATAATTAGTATTATATCATATTTTATTATCTTTCAGTCACTGAATTCTTATCTCAATCCATGAGGTTTACTTTTTCCCCCCCAATTCTCCTCCCCACCAGGACAGGGTACTGTCAACCACTAAAAAATGACCAGGTAGATGTATCAATAATAAACAATATCCAGTGATGTATAAAATGTCTGTATTCATGTTCATTCCAGAGCTACAATTGGGAAGTGGATTCTCTGTTAGTGCACACATCCTGCCTAGGATTGGGGGATGCTTGTCCTTAAACACCTCAGGAACATCCCCAGCAAACAGTAAATAAGGAGAGTTACCCTTCATTTTAAGCCCAAGCAGTTTCTGACGCTCTGGTAACACTCCAGTAAGGCCTTTCAGAGACTGTTTCAGGTCCAACACTGTGTCCTCTTCTGACAGCGAGGTTATTGTGTACTCCTGTCCACCCCATTTTATTATGAGAGAGAGAGACATCCTTGAAGCATATGTTCAGTATTACTGGCTGGAAAATCTGCTGCAGGAGGGAAACACAAAGATCATGTAAGGAAGAAAAGAGGAGAACTACTCTTTTCAGCCACAACATCTACTTAAAGCATTCTTGGCTCTTTATTATATTGGACATCAAAGAGCTGTTTATTTCCCCATAGCAGATGATAAATGTGTTGAGAAAGTGCTGAAACAAAGGGAGAAAGAACAGTGTTAAAACTGGGGCTCAGAGTTCCACTTTGATGTTTTCAGCAATGTCACATTCACATCTGCTGTGTGCTCTGTGCAGGTACAGCCTGTGCACTGCTCACTCAAGCAGAGCACTGCAGCACCACAAAAGCCATTGCAAAGCTCAGAAATGTCCTCTGCAACACTTATGCAACCAAACTAGCCATGGGTGCCTTTACAGATGTAATAACAGGACGGCAAATATGAAATCCCTAACATATATAAGCCCATAAAAATAGTTCTGAGCCCAACAGTGCGTTTTTGGCACTGGATTTCTCTAATCCCTTCCACTGTGCAATACCTGCAGTAATGCACACCCCAGGTCACATCTCACTGTAGCAATATCAAAGCAGGAATTTGAAAACAAAGCCAAAACACACACCCACACAATGCAATTACACCCAAAGAACTGCACTTTCATTGCAGTGCTGACAAAATAACCATAATTATACTGTCTTTAATTTACACAGCATCGTTTATACAAATTGTATTTAACAGTTTAGTCCTACATTAAACACAGCAGAAAAACAGGATTTTTAGCTTAATGCAAAAGGAATAACATGTTTCTTGTCTGTTAGGGCTTAGCAATGGAATCAAGGAGCTAGAAAGGTATGAAAAGGCTGCTACAGACAGTCAGGAGATGCAGAGAAGGCCTCTGCACCACTGATGGTGAAATTGTGCTCAAGTGACTGATATTGAAACAGAGAGCAGATCTGTGAAAAATCTAGGGATATCAACCTTCAAGAAATGCAGGTCTGGCAATTCTAAAAAATATCAGAAGCCGAAACTCTGATCCTTTTTCCTCTCTAGCTTTGTATTCTTAGAGATTACCTGCATCCAGAAATAAAATATTTCTCTTTTACACAGTAAAGGCTATGGGGAACAAAGCTGTAATTGCTCAGGCATAGCCACCAAGCTCAGAGCAGATGAGAATTAGTCTAGGTACAACCTCCATGCTAAGGACACTACAGGCCTCACCTCCACACTATTGCCTCTAAGAGCCCTGAAAACAAATGGAAGAGGAAAACTTGTATCACTGGGAAATGAATTTATTTTTTTCCCAAATATTGTCAAATCAGATTGGGAGCTGGTATGACACAGTGAAAAAGACCCATGAAAAAGGCGTCTTAGAAGCACTAGGAAATTCTACAGAGGCTGAGGCTGCATGGTGTAGAGCACTGTTGATACACACTGTCATTATCAGAAATTATTCCTGTCCATAATCCTTAGACTCAGACAGAAAGAAGAGTTTATTGTCTGTTTCCTTACCTGTACCATACAACCCAAAACATTCTGCAAGGACATGCACAGGGCAAGAACTGTAAGAAAACTTCTGCAGTCTCTGTCCAGTGCTAAATTAAAAAGATCATCCCTCCAGAGCTGAGCACTTGACCAACCCACAATCCTTAGAGATCTATAGCTCTGTCATGACAAATGCTATGGGAAACAAGACACTTTTAATCCCTGCCAAAACACCCAGGGGTTTGAATCAAGGAAAATGGGAAATTGGTTTGGGAGCAGAAAAAGACACAGGGATTTCCAAGTGTTCTACCATCGGGGCTGGGCGCTGTGCAGAACTGAAGCTAATTCAGCTTCCTTTGGTTCACTTAATCTCCAAAGCCTTCACGAGACCCTTGGGCCACCAAGACCCGATGGGCTGGAAAGCCAAGGACCAGAGAAAGGATTCAAACTCTGTTGTTAAACTGCAGCACTACACCACTTTCCTCGGACGATTCGGAAGACAGGCATCCACATCCTTAAATTCCACCAAGCGACATAAACACAACCCCCCTAAAACACCCCAAACCCGCTGAGCGCACGGGGCCGCACTTTGCACAGCACCGTAACAGGTGTGGGACGGGGTTTGGGGCCGGCAGCCGCTCGGTGCCAGCGGGGCTCTCCTCCCCCGGCAGCGGCGCGGCCCCGCCGGCAGCGCCCGCTCGGTGCAGCGGCGGCCGCGGGGCTGCGGAGCCGCTCCCGCCCCGCGGGGGCACCGGCCCGGCCGCGACACCCACCCGCCCCCGGCCCCTCAGCCCGGCCCGGCCTCCCCCCGGCCCCCGCCGCACCCACCGGGCTGTGCGGGGCCGCCGATCCGCCCCCGCCCTGGCAGCGCGGAGCGGGCGCTCACCCCGGCAGCGGGACCGGCTCCGTCCCGGCTCCGTCCCGGCTCCGCCGCGCAGGAAGCGGAAGTGGCGCGCGGCGGAAGCGGGTGGTGCCCGGATGTGCGCGGGGCCGGGCCCGGGCAGCGCCGAGTGAGGGCCGGGCAGGCTGCGGGCCGTGCTCGGGGCGGGGGAGCGGGAGCTCCGCGGGGCCGGCTTCGGGCAGCGCCGAGTGAGGGCCGGGCAGGCTGCGGGCCGTGCTCCGGGCGGGGGAGCGGGAGCTCCGCGGGGCTGGGGTCACGCAGCAAACCGGGAGGGAACGCCGCGGCACCGCGGAGCCCTCGCCCTCTCAGCGCCGGCCTGAGCCGAGCTGCGCCCCGGTCCCGGGAGGCGACTTGCACGGGCAGCTGCTGCCATGAATGTGTCTTTTCTGCTGTCAGCTGTGAAAGGAGGTTGTTCTGTGCTCCGCCTGCAGAGCTGCCTCCAGTTCTGGGGTCCCAGCACAGAAAGGACGTGGAGCTGCTGCAGTGAGTGCAGAGGAGGCACCAAGATGAGCAGAGGGATGGAGCAGCTCTGCTGGGACGAAAGGCTGGGAGAGCTGGGATTGTTCAGCCTGGAGAAGGGAAGGTCTCAGGGCCGCCTAACTGCAGCCTTCCAGTACCTGAACGGAGATGGCAAGGAAGGTGGAGAGAGACTCTTTGTGGTGGCCTGGAGTGACAGGACAAGGGGGATTGGTTTCAAACTGAAAGAGGGTGGGTTTAGATTGGATATTATGAAGAAATTCTTTTCTTTGAGGGTGGTGTGGCCCTGGAACAGGTTTTCCAGAGAAGCTGTGTCTGTCCCAAACCTGGCAGTTTCCAGGGCCAGGTTGGATGGAGCTCTGAGCAACCTGGTCCAGGGGAAGGCATCTTCCCACATCTGGGGGTTTGGAAGGAAATTATTCTTAAGGTCCCTTCCAACCCAAACCATTCTGTGATTCTATGACTCAAAACTCTTTGCTTCTAAAGCTGACTCTTTACAGGCACATGCTGTGTCTGTTGACACTTCTCAACTATTGTTGAGATTCTTGGGAACCGCCTTCAGCTGCAGTGGTTCTGTGTTAGGCAACAGATGTAGAAGGAAAAAATTAGACTTTGCCACAAAATGGCCTTTTTCACTCAGTGGTTCTGCTTTGCAGAATAAAGGGAAGAACATTATTCTGTGGTAAAGTATGGTTTCGTATGTGAAATCACATGGAGGTGACAGAGACTGGTTCCGCTTGGTGTCAGTAGAGGTGGTGTTAAAATTGAGGAAGGAAATGAAGATTTCAGTCCTCCATTACCTTAAGTCTTGAAGTGTTGAGAGGTTAGATAATTTTCCTCTGTTTAATTTGGTAATAAGTAGGGAAGGGAACAAAAGAGCAGAGGGAACTATACAGTGAGTAGAAGTTTCTTCAGAGTGGCTGCTGGAACTTGCAAGAGCCATTCCTGCTGTAGGGGAAGCTCAGAGGAGAAGGGCAGTATAAGCAAAAACTGTAGAAACCTGATCTCTTTCCAGAGGTGATATTAATTTAATGTATTTCATGCCTGGATGTGTACTTTCAGTTTGTTCTATATTCAAATTTCAGTGTAAAAACACCATTTTGGTTTCTAGAAGAGTGGTACAAGTGGGAAACCATTGTAACAACTGTTCTTGTCAAGTTTAGTTTCTGACTGCACCTAAATCCACGTAAAATCAGTCACTCTGCTTCTATCCCAGTCACCAAGGGTTTGCATTTTGCTTGAATGACACACAGTTGTCCTCTGCACTGTGGCAGCATGTTACAATAGTGCTGGAACGCTTCCAAATCTGCAACTGGTAATTAAAGTCACACCCTGTCATGAAAATATGCACCCTCCAGACCTGCTTAAAATTCTGGCTACAGAAATGATATCCAGTGTGATCACCTCTGTATTTGCAACTTTGTTAAAAATATTTTTTCATTGTTTTCTGGCTGGCCTTTAGGAAGCTCTCTTGAAAAGGAGGCAGTAGGGTTTTGGATTTGTTTTTTATTTGAGGAGTGATATAAAAAGTATAAGAATACATATTTAATTTCTATTCTGATGCTAGTGTTTTGGTATCCTCGAAAGATGCTCTCATCCTGACAAGATTCATGTGGTGCAGACAAATAGATCATTTTATTTAGCTGTGAAACACATGGTGGTGCTCAATCCTAATGTTACTAAATGCAAAGTGGCAAAGTAATTTGACTAAAACCATGTAATTACAATTTAAAGCCCAAACAGCACAATCTTTATACTGGGGAAAGTGTTTCATGGTGGGACTCTCTGAGTTTACACTGTGGTAAATTAGCAGGGCAAGGAGAAAGGAAGAACAGTGGGAAAATTAGAAAGCAAATGCACGTTCCCTTTCACCTTGATGTGCACTGCTCCATCCTGGGATGCTCCAGGGTGAAATAAAAGTGGCTGCATGTCAGATTGATGCCTGCTGGCTCCCTTCCCGTGCCTCATGTTCACATCACGCATTTCTGATCCTTTTGTGCAATATGCTCCTGTGCATAAGTACTGAAGCCCAGGAGTTCATCTCCTAAATTGCTGTTCATGCTGCATATAAGAGAGCAAAATTCCCACTAGCAGCTCTGGGAGATGCTGGGTAAGAGTCCTTTGAAATCATCATTTAAAGCTGAAAACTATGGGAACCTCAAAAGGTTGCTTTGAGAACTAAGAGATTCGACCACGTCTCTGTGATAGAAGGAGCTGGAAAGCAAAAGGGATGACATTACAAGGCTGAGAGGTGCTAAATATTTGTTTATTCAGTGACTTTAATGGAGGAGAGTCAGTGCAGATGTTAATGTGCTGCAGACTACGAAGGGGCCAACAGCACAGATTTCAAAGTCTTAAAAATTTTTGCTTTTTGTTTTTTTGGTTTTTTTCCAAATTTTTTTTTTTGGTTCAGAAAACTTGAATATGCACCAGCCTTTCTACCCCACTTCTAAGCTCAACCCATGTTTGGAAAAAATCCAGAGCAGAGCCCATATTCTCCACTAAGAATAGAATAATCCTTAAAATACATTTTGGTACCAGTGTATTTTACTCTTAGTCTTTATGTTTTTTGTTTTCCCCTAATGCCTCTTTTTATGATTTCCTATGGTACTTTTTTCCTTTTTCCCAGTCCTCTTTCTCTGGTTTATAATTTGTTCTAAGCAAGTGGTAAAGGCAGCGATCTCTGACAATGTCAAACTCTGCAAGTTCAATACAACCCAAGTGTGTGCAGCCCTGCTCATCACCAGTGACTGCAGCAGAGCAGCCAGCGGGGTGTGCAGGACACTGCCATCCCTGTGCCCCAGAAATGCAGCATTGGAGTGCTCCCTGTGATTCTGAGTCACTGTGACTGCGGGCACAACTCCGAGCGCCGCGGTCCCGGGGCTCAGTAATGCTTCAGGAGCTGCCAGCTCGGCTGGAGACTCGGAAATGTCTCCAGTTTGAAGTGAAGCACATTTTCAGGTTATCACTAATACAGTCTCTGTCTCAGCTGCTTTATCAGTAAAGGGGAGGTTAGAATATTATTTACTGTAGTTTCCTTACAGGAGTTTTTTCAGGATTATTTAGTGAGTGTTGGCACTGCGAGATGCTGTAAATACTAAAGGCTTGTTCCCATGTACCATATGATTTTCCACCTCCTGAATGCAACTGTTATTCTTCTGCCACTATTCAGCCCAATGATTTTTATTTTATTTACTTCGATTCTTTGTATTCTAGATTATGCCCCACTGGCAAGGGATCTTGGGAAAGAACTGTGATGCTTTTGTTCACCAAACAAAACCTGATTCATCCCTTTCTTTACATCACCACGCAGCTCTCCAGCTTCCCAACACAGAGATTGCTCTGGCTTTCCTTTAGGTACATTGGAAATCACAGCAGCTGTTGATGTGTTTGGAGTCAGCACTGTCCAGTGTTATGAGAGGGGTGAAGATAAATGTAATCAAATGAGAGATTTAATTATCAGTGATACTGCAGTAACGGTTTCCTGAAAAGAGCTAAAACAAATAAGAAACTGAGAAACCAGCTGAATTCTAGAAAGAGCTCTGAAAAGCATCAAGAATGACAGGAAAAATTAGGAGATGATGAGAAGCTAAGTGATGGTGAGAAATTTAGGAAATAGGGTCACCGTGAAAAACAGGAATTTTTGAGATGGGATTATAGAGTGAGAGTAGTTAAATCAGAGATTGGTGTATTGACTCTGTTGCCATTTCCCAGTAATGCTCCCAATTTCTATTTCTGGGTATGGGTTTCTGGAGGAATTAAAAGTTTAATTACAGTTTATTTGTTCCTTTTTGTTTAGTGAATGGGATAAAATTGCAAGAAGGGAACACAAAGGCTTTGAGGGCTGGCTGCCACCAGTATTGTACATGAGGTACCAAATTAGGTTTCACAGGCAATGTTAATTTTTGCATTAGTTAGCTTTTGTCCAATAACCTACTCATTAAGACATTCCTTTGCTTTTGCATATGTATGTATGTATATTTTTTTAAACAATGGTTTATAAAAAGCTTCAAATAAAACTGCCAATGTTATTGTCCACCTTATGCATGCAGTATCCTTCCATGTCAGCATATTTTGCTGGTCTTTGAGAACTCTTATGAGAGATTTTCTTTGTAAGCAGTTTATGGTGCTGGCATGTGTCCATCTGCATGGACAAATCAAGCTTCCACATTATCTGAACTCTGAGAAAATATTTTCAAAGTTTTAATGAGATGTCACCATAGCGGTGCCCTTCAGTCCTTAGTTGCTGATCACTGAAATTCTGGAATCCAAAGGCCTTTGTTGATAATGAGAGATGAATAATCATTGTGTTCAGAATTCTCAGCCACCCAGTGTCAGATGCAGGAGAGACTTTAAAAATTCTGGAGAAATGAAGCAGAAAGTTGAGGTGCTTTTAAAAAGCCATGCCTGACAAGACAGTAGTAATGCCACATACCTGATCTGCTCATTAGAAAACCTTTGCTTTTGTGAAGTAACACATTCAGAATTAAATGCTGAGAGAGGATTGAATGAAATAAATGTGGGGTTCAGTTCCTATTATTTGCCTGCAAACTGAATCAAGAACTTTACAATACTTTAATGATATAATTACTTCTAAAAGAAGTAATTTCAACTCCTATAAATACTTGTTGCTCTTTACAGCTGTGAATATCTATTAATCTCTGCTGCTTGCTGTCTTCTTTCCCAAGCAGCACTGCAGAGGGGTAGGACTCAGCACTGAACCAAGCCCACAAAAAATAGACTCGTGGTTTTTTTTTTCCATGTATGGCATGAGTAGACAAGCAACCCCTAGAAATGGAGCTGAAATTCTTATGCCTTATATGACAGCTGGTTTATATTCCCTGTGATAAGAAGTGGGGTACTGGAGAGGAGCAGGATGCAGTTGTGGGTGGGCTGAGCCAGAAGAATGAGGTGGCTGCAGACTGGTGAAGCTGTTCTCCCATGTTCTCTGCAGAAACCCAGGGTTTGGAGAAGAAACCCTGGTACCCAGGTACAAGAAAAGGATTAGGTGATAGTGGCATGATTAATAAACAGATATGTAAAACAAGAGCTGCAAACACTTGTTATACAGGGACCTGTTAACTGACAAAGGAGGAAAGAGAAACACTGAGCAGGTCAGAGCAGCCCTGTGCAGAAGGGGCTCAGTGAATCTCCTAAGCCTGACCAGAGCACAAAGTGCTTATGAGTAATAATCACATGTGGGCGTCCTTTGTTTGGTTGGGTCTGCAGCTTTATTCTTTCTAAATTGAATTTAGGAACCCTTGCATAAACTGATAGATTTAAAGTAAACATTTTTCAGTACAAAGTCTGCTGTTTTTATTTAAATTGTATTAAAATCTGAAGGTTGGAAAAAAATGGTGCTGAGCTGTTCCGCAGTACCTGCAAAGGTTTGGGAGACTCCTGTCAGTTGTGCCACTTGATCTGCCTGCTGCATTCTGGAGTGACTGGAGCTGAAAAGAAGATTGGCCCAGGGTCAACTCCAAACTCACCATCTGAGGATGGACATGTTCAAACTACCCCTTCTCTCCTGGTGTTTTGAAAACCTTCAGTAACTCAAAGTAATTTTTCAAAGCACAATGCAAACAGACACCCAAACCCCTTATTTTAATATCTCTGCTTCACAGAGTTAAAGACGCTGTGTTGAGGTATTGTTAATGCTGTGTTGAGGTATTGTTAATACCTGTGTCTGTGAATGCTCCAGTTCTCATTAGAGATGGAAGGAAAAAAGCAATTATTAAGTTGGCCAGCCCAACCCTTGTGAACTACAGGATTTTCCAGTTCAGTGTATTCCCTCATTCCTCACCGCAGCAAAGCTGTTGCTTTTTTTTTTTTTTCATGTTCCAGACAAGGTGGCTTTGTATTAAATACTAAGGTAAAAAACATTACTCGTTTTGTGTAATAATTTTTTCAATAGCATTTAAGAATGTATCCTAGGGCTTGGCCAGACAAGATGAGTAAATATTGGTGAAACTTTCCATGCAAGGTATGAAACTACACTGTGCTGGGCTGGGCTGTGCGGGAGCTCCAGGGTCTCCAACTGAAAAATGGCAGTGGAATAATAGCGAAAATCTGGTGCTTTTTGGTTGAACTCACAAGGACAGTGACTGGAAGTTCTGCAGTACAATACTGGAAAAAAACAGAGTCAACCTTAGTATTTAAAAATAATACAGCACTTTGTGTTCCACAAAGCCAGGAAGGAGTATTATTAAAGTAGCAAGGCTGCCTTTTAAACATCTGCTCAGACTCTACCTCAAATTTTGCTGACCAACTTTTCTGAGTCATCTTCCAGACTCGCAGCTGCCCTGGCGAGCCCGCACGTCCCGAGAGGACCCGAACCCAAACCCCTGCGCTCCCACCGGAATTTAAACCCCAACCTCTGCCTATTCAGGGGTGTGGGCGGGCAAAAGGGTCCCAAAGCTACGGACAGAACCCGTTCACGGCGAGAAGCTCCCTCCAGCCCAAATCCCGGCTTTTTCCACCCAAAACTCCGCTCCGCTCCCTCCGCCCCCGCCCCGAAC
>WBND01001243.1:144818-182924 GCA_013398595.1 Tychaedon coryphoeus
GCCCCCCCGCCCCGCTCCTCCCCGCCCTCCGCCCCCCTTCCCCTCCCCGCTCCCCTCCTCCGCCGGCGCCGGGAGCCGCCGGGGTTACTGGAGTTCAGGATGCGCGGGGCTGCCCGCGGCGCCGGCGGTGAGCGCGGGAGTTGCGCCGCCCATAAGGAATAGGTGTCCTGTTGGGGAAGGAGGGTAGCGGCGGTCGCGGTTCGCACGCCCGGCGCCTGCCCGTGCTGGCCCCGGCGATGAGCTGCGGGCTGCTGCAGCCCTGACACAGCCGCTGGCTCGGTGCGGGGCTGGCGGGGCTCGGGCTGTGCCCTCCGGTGCCCGCAGCCGGCTGAGCATCCCCCGGCCCGCTGCTGAGACACGGAGCGGAGCCGGGCACCTCTCCTGGAGACGGGCCCTGGAGCATATGGTCATGCTTATGTAAGGAGCAGCCTGCCCGTGGCACGGAGAGCAGGGCTCTTTCCATCTTCGCTACTTATGTCATGTCAGTCGGTTTTATGAGACCTTCTGTAGCCTTTTAAAATAAGGTTTGTGGTGAGAATTTTCGTTTTTCTTCTGTGCTCGGGAGTAGTTCTGCGTACCAAGTATACTTGTGACAGATGGAGCTCTTAGAGGGATTCTTTCCTTCTGGTTTTGCTGCCTTTTTGGGGGTGTGTGTGGGGGACCTGGTGCATAAATAATGTGATTGGGGGAATAAAGTGAAAAAAATGTGAATTTTTTTGTATATGTGTAATGCCACAAGTATCAGCGAGTGAAGGGGAATATTAGAAACTATGGGCAAAATATACCGAAGAAAAGTGAGATTTGTGTAATATGTTTGACTCATAAATATTAGCCATTTGTGATCTCATTCAGAATACTTTTTTTTTGAAATCTGTAGGTGTTGCAGTATTCACTTCTTATGCAGTTTTTAGTACAAGAGTTTCAGCTAACTTGTGTTTCAGACTTGGATACTTTTACATATCTTTCAGTTAGGGTTTGCCTGTGTTTGTAATATGTCCGTAGAGATAAAACTTGGGAGGAAAGGAAATAATGATTAATTACTTTCAGATCATTCTTGTAGGATTTATGAAGCTAAATTTAAATATGGGAAAAAATACATTGTTTAGGTGGGTTCTCTAAGCTATTGCACCCTGTGACTTCGGTTTATCTGTAACCTTGGCTTTTTTTTGCTGGTTATCTTAGATAGGAGGGGGCCTGTGCAAGAGAAACGGTATCTTTTTTGTTCCTAGTTAGCTTTAGTAACTGGTAATCAGCTCTGTTTTTTTGAGTCATAGTATCACTGAAGGATTTAATTACTTACCAAATTCATTAGCATTAGGAAATGGTTGTCTTTGAGACCACCATTGCATAGAAGGTTCATCAGAAATCTTAAAGAGCAATATAAAACTGCTACTCATCCAAAACGGGGATTCACTTTGTTTACATTAGTCTTGAGGAGCTACTGATGTTAGAGCCCCTTGATTCTGATGGAGACTGGAAGAAATACTGGGAAATTCCTTCCTTTGGGAGAGGATGCCAGAGATGGGTATCTCAGTGCAGCTGGGCAGCTGGAGCGCTTGGTGCAGATGCAGAAAGGTGCATCGTGCTCCAAACCGTGGGTGTGTCCTGGAAAACTCCGAGCCTGCCTGGTATTTGATGTTGCACTCACACAAGCCCTCTCTGAGCTGTTTGCTAAACTTGGGTAGGTTTCCTCCTCTTCAAACAGTGCAGATGGTTCCCCTCCTTTGGAACCCATGTGGTGATTTACTCTTCTGAATCCATTTTTAGCTCCAAGTACACCTGGCAGTGTTTGATGTGGTTAGAGTGGACAGTTCGCCATCGTTTTGTTTTTTAAGTGTATATTCAAGTCCAATCCTTCATTGTGATTCAGGCATCTGTGCCTGCTTCCCTGCCCTTCCAGCTTCTCTCATTTCAGAGAGGCCCTGCTGCTCTGTAATTAGTCTCATACTTGGGAGGAGCACTCAGAAGTGGGTACTTCATCTTGAGGAGCTTTTCTGGAAGAATTCTTTGGTTGCGTATCTTGAGTTTGAGCGTGTTTTAAAGGGAACTTTTCTGGGTATTTCCACCGCGCATTTGATATTTCTGTCAAGCAAGTCTGATGCTGCAGGAAGCTGAGCTGTCTATTTCACAGGCCTTGAAGCTTTATTTACATGATTCAGAAAACAGATAAGGCAGCAGCGGTGATGGAAACTTTATCAGTGCTGACCTAGAGAAATCTTGAAAGTCTTATTATCTATTTTAACTTTTTACTGGTCTGGTAACTAGTTATTGTTGTTGTAGGTTCTAAACATAGGCTGTGTCTGAAATGGCTAAAAACTGAGCAGCTGTGGAGGATGAAATATGTTTCATCCCGTGGTGTGACTTCATCCTGGTAACACCTTTGGGTTGCAGGGGTTTTTGTGAGCTTTGCCTGTGTCTCTGGTGTCCCTGGGATCCAGCTCTCTGGGGTGGGATGTCACTGCATCATCTCAGGCTCTCATTAATGCTCGGTGTGCAGCTCCTCTGGGTATTCTCTCCTCTGCAGAGGCGCGTTGGGATTGCTGCCCAGATTTTCTCAGAATGTGCTGATACAAATGTGGTTAGGCAGGCTTGTAGGTGTGGGCTTGCAAACACGGCTGTGACGGCAAAAAAAACCCCTGCTGAATAACTGGTTAATAAACCAAACCTTGAACTGGCGAGAAACCGGGCAGCCAGAAAGGACCTCGGAGCAGTTTAGTTTGTTGAGTCAATCTAGGTTTTCTTTTGAAGATTTTAATTAAAGTTATTATTAATTATATTTAAAGTTTAATGAATTAGCTTACTGTCTTTCAGGTGCCCAACTAAGCCTTGATCTCAAAACCAAGCAGCCCCTCTTAGTGTGACTGGGTTTGAACTGATGGTGTGCAGGCAGAGCGCGCGGATCCCGTAGGAATCCACAGAAGGAAGGATTTTGCTGCATACCTGGTGGATTTGTTAGCCTGTGTGAACACGTGTTAGTCCCTGAGTTCAGTTCCTTTGTCTTACCTGCTCATTATGAAAAATAAAAGCCACAGGATGTTTTACAGGGTGCCTGTAAATAATATAATGCATTTGCTATGTAATTGAGAGTGGGCTTAAACTCTTCATAGTGTATAAACGTATTTGAGAAATAAATCTTTAAAGAAAACTTTATCTTTGCAGCTCTTTGATATGTACCTTCATTTCCTGGATTTGTTTTCTTTCCCCCAATATAAAATTTGCTAGAATTAATAAAAGTTGAAAACATAGTTTATTTTTTTTATTCTCTGCGATTAACCTTCCGTTGTTGCTTTTGTCCACTTTTAATATGCCTTTAATGTGAATTCATGTTCACTGAAGTCCTTGTGAACAGAGAAGAGTTTGACCTAATTTATTTTGCAGTAACATTTGCTTTTGCAAAACACATGCTGTATTTGTTTGGTATGGTTAACCTTAGCTGTGCCACAGCTCACAGCTGAATGAGTCTTGGATGAGTAGGAATGTAGGAATTACTATGTTTTCTAGGTAGAAATACCAGTTCTTCAGGCAGACCACTGCAGCAGCTGTATAGCAATCCATATTGTTAGACCAGATGGGAAAAAAGGGGAAAAAATAAGTAGAAAAAGAATAAGGAGAAAAAAATGTTGTTTGTTCTTGTTAACTGCTTACACAGCAAGATCGAGCTGTCTGTTTGCTGACTGACTCTCTCTAAACCTTTAAATGGAAGGCTAAATACTCTCTGGTTATTGTTTGAAATTTCTGATCTACTCCAGTGATCTGGGACTGAGCGTTGCAGGAGCAGTGACTGGGTGCCAGTGCCGGGGTTGCTGTGCACATCTGCAGTGTTCCAGGGCTTTATTCCTGTTCTTGGTATCTCGCTGGATCTGCCCTTCGCAGCAGAAATCCTTGATTGCTGTCCTTGTTAGCCAGTTTAAATTGTATGGGAGCAAGGAGCCTTTTCCTTTCCTTGCCACCATCTTCGAGGGAGAGAGCCCTTTTGCTGGATTGGTGACTCACGTACTCTGAATTCTAGGTTTGTTTTGTTTTTTTTTTCTTTACAAAATCACACAGGGAGATTCTTTTCTAAATGCATATTTGATAAACCTTTCCACCCTGTTCCTTCCCTTTGTTCTCTCCCTCCCAGACTGATGATAGAAAGATCTGAGTCTTTGAAGAATGAGTTTCTGTAATCCAAATTCCTTTTGCTCTCCAGACCAGGACAGGTATAAAGAACGGAGTGACTGTGTACAATCCAGCTGATAGGTCTAATTTTGGTTGTTGAACTGTGACACTGAACTTTTCTACAGCTACAGATAAGAGTTGTATATTTTATATTTTGTTTGGGTTGGTTTATTTTTAAAAGTTTTTTTTCCTCTTCAAAGTCTGTCTAGCAGAGTGTATGTCACAGGGAAACAAAAGGTTTTCCTGGTGATATTTTTAGTTTCAGAATGTATTACTGAGAAGTAATCTAATGTGGACACTAAACTACAGACCAGAATCCGCTTGTAACTGATGTTCCAGAGTAACTAGAATTTCATAGTTGTGAGAAACAGAAGTTGAAATTCTCTCTTTTGGAATTTAGTCAATCTTGCCGAGTATTTTAGGTTGTGATGCTGTAGCAGAATGAGCATTTTGTTCACATATGTGAGGCTGAATGTTGCAGGATCAAGTCTGGTTTTGAGGTTCTGATTTGACTGGAATTTCTTTCTGTAGTGATTTTTGGTAGCAGTAGTCTTGGAATAACTTACATTTGCATATATTCCAGTTTATTTTTGTAACTATTGAGTGACTTTATGATTAATTCTTTCCTAAAGGCACAAACTTCTTTCTGTTAATGTAATTTTGTACCTGTTTGGGTAAATGGGTGCAGATTTTTGCTGCCCCTTGTGCTGCTTTATCAGGACATGTTTTCTGCCTGTGATATCATGGATTTATATTTATGTTGGTGCAGAAGCAACAGTTACACTGGTTTAAGTGGCAGAATTCACAGCTTCAGCTGATATGGCAAAACTTTATGTTGTGACAAAACTTCAGAAAAATATTCTGTGAAAATGAAAATGTGTGTTATCTTTGAGAGGGTACGTGCTGTGTGATCACACTCAAGATGGTCTGTTCTGCTGATGGAATGAGCTGGGACAAACTTGAAGCTTCGAGTTTTTTCTCTTTTTTTTTTAAATTGCTTTTTGCCAATTCTACAATTTTCTTTAAAGCTAACCAGGAATATTCTTTTGACAAAATGAGTATGCCAGTGGAGGCAGGGATTTTTGAAACATAATTGTTATAAAAGAAAAATGAACAATCCATGTTCCATGGACAATTAGTTATAATGGGAATTTTTTGAAAGATTGTTTTGGCCAAATAGCACAGCTTAAGATGTGAAATCTGGAGTTCTTGGTCTTGGCTTTTGCTGGGATTGAGTTAATTTTAGTAGCTGGTGCAGTGCTGTTTTGGATTTAGTACAAGAATAATGTTGATGGCACACCAATGGTTTAGTTGGTGCCAAGCAGTGCTTACTCTAAATCAAGGCCTTTTCAGTTTCCTGTGCTCTGACAGTGAGCAGGTGCACAAGGAGCTGGGGGAGCTGGGCAAAGGAATATTCCACAGCACAGAACCTCATGGCCAGTGTATAAACAGGGGGGAATTGGCTGGGAGACACCGACTGCTGCTCAGGGACTGGATGGGCATCAGTCAGTGTGTCAGCAGCTGGATTGTGGCACTGGTTTTAGTCCTCTCTTTTTCTGTTTTTTGTTATTTTTGTTGTTATCTGCCTTTCACCACAGTTATTATCATCAGTACTTTGTTTTATTAAACTGTTGTTATCTCAACCCAAGGTTTTTACCTTTTTTTTCAGTTCTCCTCTCCATCCTACTGAGAGAGGGGGGTTGGCTAGCAGGTGGCTGTGTGATATTAACTCCCAGAAAGGGTAAACTGTGACAGTCTTCCTGAGACTGTTCCTTTTCTTACTCTTAATTTGGAATAGGGAGATGTTTTAAATCACAGGAAAAAATTTTTGAAACACAAATAAGTGGCTCCCCAGTCCATTTTTTGGCTTTGTATGACAAGTGACCTATTTTTTTTCTAACGCCTGAGCATCCAGCAACTCCTGTCATCATCATTTATCTAAAGGTTTTAGAGGTTTAATGTTGTGGTTGTTTTTTTGTTTGTTTTTACACCAATCAAAATAATGTATTGTGAGAGCTCTTTACAATATAATGAGCTTAGAGCAATGGACTTTGCTTGCCTCTATTTCGTTCTGTTAGAACTTGGCAGCCATTACAACTGAGGCTTTATTTAACACATCCGCATTTCTAGTGGAGTTAATTTTAAAGGGTTTCTTATTAGTATTGGGTGTTTTTGTCAGTCAGGGACAGAAGATGCTCTGGAGTTCCAGTGGCTGCTTCTCACAGCACTTCCGTTGTGACATGATGTGGTTTTCAAAGTTTGTGTTGCTTTTTTTTTTTTAGCAGCATTTGAAATTTATTTTTCTCTTAGCTAATCTAAATGCTGCACTTTTTTGTTTGCTGTGTCTCAAGTATGTGTGCATGAGTTTGGGAGGCAGAATTTTTCAGCTTAACTTGGATATGCTGACCCTGAAGTTAAATTTCAGCATTAAGAAAAGTTGTCCATGTAAATTCTCTTTTTGAAGTAATTAAGGAAAGTGAAAGCTCAGGTGAAAGTTACCTTCTTGTCATACACGTTTGGTTGCTGTTGATGACTGAAAAAGGTTTGACAGTTTTGAGAATGTGATTTGATATCAGGCACTTGTTGTCACTTTACGTGGGTATTTTTATGGCAGAATGAAAACCTGTCAGTCCCTGCTCATCCCTATCCTTACATCCTGATCTACTTGGAAAAGGAACCTAGTAAAAAACCAGGAGGCAGCCTAATTTCAGAGTTTTGATTAAATTTATGAACTTGACAAACCCATAGATTTTTGAAAATTCTGGGATATTTAAAATATTTTGATATTAATTATTTAAGCTTGTATTTTTTTTAACTCTTTGTATAGAATCTGTGTAACTCCCAACTTCTGTTTGTACAATACCACCCCTTTAAACTCATTCTTTTATTCACACAAAACACTGAATGCTCTGATTCTGTAGTAGCTGCTTGGGTGGTAGTTTTGGTTGGTCATTCTAAACATTTGTAATCTGGCTGACCTTTTAATTTGTGTTGGGCAGCTCTGTGAAATGCTGGTGTTGTGTGGGGTGCCCGATGTGGTTGGAAGACACTTCCTGAGCAAGGGGAAGGATGTGCTCCCCTTGGGGTTTGTAGAGCTGCTGCAAGAGCTGTGTAAAAAGTGCCAACATTTACATAACATGAAAAATCAGGCTGTGGGCTAGACAATGGCAAGCAACAGCCTTGCAACCTGTGGTTCATTGAGCCACATCTCAGTTTTGATCTTGTCCTGACTTCTTGAGCTGAATTAATTTTATGTCATCATGGCTTGAGAAGTGTGAGCGTGGCTGAGTGTGTGGCATGAACAGTTTGCAGTGTCGTGTAGGCCATGGCAACACAAATAAAACCTCACACGAGGCTTGTGTGTAAGGTTTTGTGAGAGGTCTTGGTGGTTTTTTTGGGTATTTGGGTTGGGTTTTTTTTCTTCATGTATATTAACATAGTTTCACTTCATGCTGGACTTCCGTGCTGGCTTGAGGTATAGAACTTGTGCAGCTGCAAAAACTTTTTTTTTAACTTACACACGGACAATATGAATAAACTCCTGTAAAATTTTATTTAAAAATGTAGTTCAAGTGCAGGTTTTTCCATTTCTTTGCTCAGGTTGCAGTTCTTCTCAATTGTCTCCCTAATAATTGGGATTGGGAGCCTTTTTGTAAGTCTGACCTCATCAGGGGGCTGATTGTGCTGCAGGTGATTTTACTTTGAGTGCCTTCTTGTGGATAAAAACTTGCTGGATCATCCTCATCTTCAGCTGCACTTCTCTAATGCAGCCTGCAGTGAATCATGTTCAAGGGATGGGCAGGTGGTGAATGGTAAAACCAGCACATTTCATTTAGGAACAACTGTCAGTCTTAGCTGACAGGATGTCAAACTGATCCTTTTGCTCTTTAAAATTACTTTGTTGGTGACTTTTGAGATGCTGTTGTGGACCAGCTGTTTGGTTTTTTTTTTTTTTTAAATACCCTTTTTTTGTACCATCCATCCTACCTGATGGCAAACTCTGAATTTAAATTACCTTCTAGTATTCAGGAGTGAGGATATGGTCTTTTGTTTGTATGATTATTTGTGGTGAATTACATAGAAATGAGTAGAATAGTTGTATTATTGATCCTAATCTTCAAAACACACAGCCCTCAAATTCTGTAAATAGATAAATTTGTAAAAGTTAATGAAGGCTGTAAATGGCTTTTTTAAAGCTTAGGTATTTGAAAATTACTGCAATTTGCATTGAGGAAGTGAATCCAAAATATTTAAAGAACTGCCTTAATTGGTAATTATTTAGTTTGAGAGACACAGAAATAGTGCTAAGCTAGATGGATGTAGTGTCTGAATTTTGTTGGTGTTTGGTTTCTAAAGCATAAAGAGTATTGCATTCTAATGCTGATAATGTGAATGTTTATGTAGTACCTACTACACCGGGGTCTTTTGGCTGAGATCTCAGGGTGCTGAATGAGTGTAGATAAGAGCACTGCACATCCTTGGGCTATTTTCATGTCATTAACCTGCCCTCCCCCCATTTTATAGTGTCACCATGGAAAAAACTGCTAGCAAATTGACCTTTATATAGCCAAAATAGAAGCTGTCCTGTCTGGATTTGAGTTTAACTCAGTTGATTCATTCAGTCGTTTGTGGCCACACAGGAAGCCCCATTCATGCAATCACAAAGCCTAATGGCTGTTTGTACAGTGGGATTGATCTGATTACTCTTCTCTCTCTTGTGCTATTTACAGTCTGCTGCCAATTCACAGAAAGGGAGGAGAATGGCTGCAAAGGAGAAGTTGGAGGCAGTATTAAACGTGGCCCTAAGGGTCCCCAGCATCATGCTGTTGGATGTCTTGTACAGATGGGATGTCAGCTCATTCTTCCAGCAGATCCAAAGAAGTAGCCTGCACAACAACCCTCTCTTCCAGTACAAGTACTTGGCCCTTAATATGCATTATGTGGGTAAGTATAGATCTATTCAAGAGAAAATACTACTCTACTAAATACCTTTTGGCTTGCTACAAGAATTTTAAGAATTTAGTAATAGCATGTTAATACATTGATTACAAAGAATAACATGACAATCCATTCATTACAGTTCTGCCTAAGGGACAGTTTATGTTAGCAGCAAAGAAGCCCTGCCCAGGGTTTTTACTGGTTATTATTTCGCCTTTACAAGTAAACCTGGTGTTTGGAAACAAAAATTGATGTCTTGAAGGAAGAGTGCAGTGGCTTTGGCCTGTGTCTGAATGATGAAGGAAATGCTGTACAGACAAGTATAGAAACTTAACATTAAACAAGAGGCTAGGGAAAGGGTGGCCTGGTTTGGGCTAACCACAGCACTAGAAGTTTAATTTTCTCTGCTGCACAGATTTGGCTTTTCAGTTTACACCCTTATGAACCATCACTGTGCTGTGAGTGGATTCGAGCAGGTAATCAGTCCTTGTGGTGCAGATAAATGGACAAAATTACTAACTCAGCTCAGGCAGCTGAGGTGTGAGCCTTGGCCTGCAAGTCTGGCTCTGGAATGCCAGATGTCTTTTCAGGAGATGAAAGGATTGGTGTTCTGGGACCTGCTCTCCAGGTGAGAATGTGATTCATCTGCACATGGGGTAAATTAGGGATTGGATTCAGGCTGTTGAGGTTGATCTCTGGCAAGCATCTGCTTGAGCAGTGCCTGGCTTGGAGATAAAGGGGCAGCATATAATTTAACCACTCTGGAGTGTCTCTTCCTTGTTGATGGTTTTGTAAGATAAAGTTGCACTGCAGTCAGCTAAAGGAAACACACTTAAGTAGTTAGAAAGCTGTGGTCTTATGAAGGAGCATGTCCTGACTTTAATCCTGTCTGCAAAAGTGTTGGCATGAGGCTTCCCTTTTTTTTTAATGTCTGTTGTCTGGAAATAATTTTCTGCACTAGAAATGTGTGCAGTGTTTTTTGTTATGGCTCCACTATACTCATGCTGGGATGACAATGTGCTTGCAGTACAGAGCGTTGGTGTCACGGTTCTTTTCCTTTGTCTGTGGGAGCTGGTGAATGTGACACAGGACCGTGGTGGCCTGTACCTGCAGCTTGCTTTCTCCTGCATTTCTGTGCACTCACAAAGCTTTTAGGAATTAGTTTATCAGATCAGGTTCTAATGCAGAACTAACAGTTGTGCAGTAGGTTTCCAAGATGGCAGTGGGTAATTTCTAGCTGTGGCAAAGCCCCTCTTAATAGGCATTTGATAATCTTGTCCTTGTTAAAGTATGTTGAGAGACACCAATAAAAAAGCACTACAAAGGGATTGGGTATTGTTACCAAAGAATTTCCCACCTGGTTGCTATTTTGGTACTAAACCAGTGGAATCTGACTTTGTGCTCCTTGTACAAGGGGTGCTTTTGTGCTGGTGCACAATCACTCAGCAGTTCTTTTACTTCTTGCTTTTATGACATTGAATGTATGCACTTTTATTTCTCCAACTGGTGGTTGCTGAGCAAGGAGAGCTTCTAAATTGTGAAACAGGGTGCTTGTTGTAAAAGATTTCCAGACAATTTTTAGTGACAAAACTTTGCTAGTACTTTTCTAATAAAGTTGCTGTGTTTAATTTCCTTGGTTGTTGGGAGTTTTTGAAGTTGTGTTGGGGTGAAGCTGGGCTAAATCAATTTACATGCCTTCATGACATTTTATATAGATTTAGTTGCATCACTTTACAGTATAACATTAATTAAGATGATGTATCAAAATACATAAATTGGATTTGTAGGGAAAACAAAGTACTTTTCCACCAGTTTGGAGAATTAAGCTTCTTTGAAGATACATTGGGGGAAATTAACTGCCAGCATATAGTTTGAACAACAATTCACCATGGATGTGTTTCAACATGCTAATCTGCTTTATTTAGGGAAAAAAAAATCCTCTCTTCATATTTGCAGTTAGGAAACACTATCACAAATGCAGTGACAGCTTTGCAATATCAAACAATCACTGAATTTCTTCTACAAGCCAGTATCTTGTAGTGCTATATATAGTGCTACATAAGTGCTTCCAGCAGCTGAGGAAATTGGGTGCATCTATCTCGGGCAGATGCTCAAGGAACCATTTGATTAGAGAGCCCTAAAAATTAATAAACTCTACCAATCTTTATATAGTGAACCTTTTCCTGGAACTGAGGAGACAGAATTGGAAATTTGCTCAGAACTGGGGGGTTACCAGGAGTGTCTTTCCTGTTTAGGTGTAACAAGTGAAATGATGTGTGTTCCGGTGTGATTCCCATTCCCGTTAGCAGCAGTACTGGGAGTATAATAAAAGCTTCTGAAATGCACTTTGCTCTTTGGAACAACTTTTCCTTTTCATATCTTTCCATGAAACAGCCCTTATCTGCTCAAGCAAAGGAAAACACTCAGTCCTGATAACCACTCAACCACAAGTTCACCTGTATGGAATTTAACTAAATATGCACAGAGCAGTGCAAACAACAGAGATAAATTTCTGGTTAGAATTGGTGAAACATCTCTGTAGGGTAGATTAGCACTTACTGCCAGACTTCTCCATTTTCTTCTTCACTGTAGAGTAGCTGTCAGAAAACAGACACTTCTTTTTGTGTTCTTTTGGTGGAGAAACAGTTGAAGCCACATAATTTCCTCCTGTGAAAAAGAGCAAAGCAATGCTGTTTGTGCCAACTGGTAAATACTCTGAGCTAGATGGAAAAAGAGGAGTCTGGAGCTTAACCTATAATCAGAGTCAGGCTTGGAATTTAAGTCACTGTCACAAGTGAGGCACAGAATTGCACTAAATACAGGGTTTTCTTACTCAAGAGTAAAAATAAAGCAGTTTTCTATCTTAAACTGTATTCTTTGTCGTGACAAAAAATAAAAAGAAATTCTCAGAGAAAAAAAGAAAAGTGTTTAAATATTTGGAATAGCTGGAAGGTGTGTCATCTTTTACAGCCCTTGTAATGACAGTTTCTTGAACTGTGTGGTTAATACTTTAATCTTTGGTCACATCATTTACTAGGTGTGATCTGCTTGTTATGAATGCTGCTTTTATGTGAGGGGGGCTTGAGGGAGGAGAAACCTGCTGGACTTCCTGCCCTTGTGTCCTGATTGCACTCTCTGGTCTGCCCACTTTTATTTAAGCTCTTGTGCTTTACGTAGATGTTTTATTTAGTTTTCTTTTTTCTTTTTCTCTTTCTGTTGCCTTTTAAGGGGAAAGATACTCTACTCTGGTACCAACACTGTAAGAAGGGCCAAGTGAAGCTTCAGTGTGAGAAGAAATGAGTTTGTTCATTACAGAAATAAATTTCCTAAAATTGCAAGAGGAGAATGCATGACTTAAATGTGTAAATGCAGTTAATGCGTACAAAGATGAGGTCCTGCTTAGAATCAGCATCTCTGGCTTTGCTGCCCCATGTCCTCTCTCTCTCCTGCCAGCAGCGCTTAGATAAATGGGCAGTAGAACTATTTTCTGAGTGTTACTATTTAATTTTAAACTGTAGCTATATTTAATCAAATGCAATTTGATGACATGGACTTGGTCTTTATTTCTTAAAATAATTACTTGTTACGTCTTCCCATTCTCTTTTTGGATAAAATGCAGTGCATGCTGCAGTTGGTAGGACACAGGAGGAGGTACAGAGTGTGCCATGCTCAAAATCCAGCACACCCTTTTTTATTTTCTGACTCGAGACTGAAGTTTACTCTACTGCTCCCTCAGTGTTGTAGGCATTTCCTAAGCAGCTTTCTCAGCATATGGATACTTTCAGGTAACTTTTCTGTATGAAGCTGGTGTCTCTTTTTGGCAACCCACATCACTATGTTCTTTTTTTTTAAAAGGAGCCACTAGCAGCCTTTTTAAAAGAGGTGCTTAGAATTTTTGATTCTGAGTACCAGTCTCATGACAGCATTGCAGCTTGTCTTAGTGATTTATAAAGAGCCTTTGAATCATATGGCAGAACTAGAATCAAAAGTCCATTTTGTTTGTTCAGATGATAATGGAAATCTGTGTAAAGAACTCAGTTTCTTGGATTATTTATACTTAGAGTACCCAATCTGTTATGCATTTAAAAATTGAAGAAACAGCTGTTGATGGCAGTACCCCAGTAATAAATAAATTGTTTTGTAGGCATTATTTTCACTGAGATGTGCAGATGTTGATAACAGGATTTCTGATCTCTGTTTACAGTTGTTCTGAGCCATGACTGAATAAATACCAATTTCCTTGTGTGCAAGTATGTTTAGATGTGTGCTTTCTCAGTTTTGAACTAATTTTCCAGTATTTTCTGGAGGACAGATACAGAAAAGTATATCTTTTAAAAATCATCCACTCTTGAGATGGATGGCTTAGACATTGACAATTTATTAAATCTCTGTTTAAATTGCAGTGTAACAGTCTGGTGATTGGTTATCCTAAGAATTAGAGACACTGAAAATAAAGGTGCCAGTTGTTTCTGCAGTTCTTCTGCCGTCTCAAATGCAGGCTTTCAGAAGTGTGTCCTGTTCTCTTGGTACTTGCACTTGTGGCCAGATATTTGTCTGAATAAACTGAAATGAGGACAGTCAAGGATTTGGCTGAAGTGCAGTGACTAACTCAGAGTGCACTGATCCCTCTTTGAGGCAGGAGAGCTGGGTTGTGGGATGGAGTTTGTGGCTCATGACTTGTTTTTTCCCAGCAAGTTGCTTTGCAAATCATGGACCCTTTACCCTCACAGGATACGGAAAAATGGAAAAGTAGGGCCCCCAAATTAATTTCCTGGTAGAATCCAAGCAATTGTGCTCCTACTTTCTGGCACTCCAAGAGTTGGTGTGGCCTTATTAAGAAATGTTATGAACTCTTTGATGTGCAAAGTTCTCATTTTTAGACTAAATGTGCAGGAAACCGTGAGTGATAATATGAAATGGACACAAGGGATCTGTAATCATGCAAATGAGCACTAAAGTGCTCCATAAAGAGGATGAGTTGTGACTTTGATCATGTTCCAGAAGCCTCCATTGTGTGCAGTCAATAAACCTCAGACACCTGAGTCGGCAAAGAGGTAATTCTGGTGAGAGAGGCTGGGAACACCTTGGTGGTGCATAAATGGAGAGAGATTGCTGAAAGGCAGTCTGTGAGCTGTGAGCTGCTGCTCACTGAACAATGAGCATTGCACAGCCAGAGGTTTTCATCAAGCTGAATCAACAGGTTGTAAATGAGGTCATGAACTGGTTAATACTTGTGTTCTTGTCTAGCTGTGTTTAACTTTGCTTTTCTGCTTAGGATGATTCTCACAGTTTATCTTGTCCAGTAGAGCCTAAATCTGAACCATCTTGCATGAGGGGCAGTAGAAGTTCTTGCTTCCTTGTGCTCCAGAATAGGAGCTGAGTGGGGGATTTGTGTATTTTTAAGGTTGGCAGAATGTGTCTTCTGTAATGCCCCTTACAGCTGGAAGCGTAAAGGTGCAAGTCTCTTTCTTGGTGTTGTGGCACTATGGCACTCTGACTGTATTCAGGGAAGATTATACTGTCTTTTCTTTATCTTTTGTTTGTTTGTTTGTTGTTTTTAACCTGTTTTAGAACCATTCCTTTACTGGGGCAGGAATTGGGCTTCCCTGAGCCTGCTGCTTGCTTTGTACAGAAATGTATGTGGTGAGTCAAAAGGGACAATGCACCAAGTCCCAAGAGCAAAAATAGCACAACCTAAATCAAGGGAGGGGAGTGCTCAGTGCTGACACAGAGCTCAAAAACTCCATTTGGATGGAAGTGAAAGTTAGTTATTGTTAATCCCTGCTCAGAGGTTACCCAGTAATATGACTGTTCCTCAAACTCTTAAGTCTTTGTGTGTGGGGACTCTCTCCAAAGGGATATATATTCTCAGCGTTGTGTTTTCTTCTGGCAGAGGAGGTGCAAATGAAAACAGAATGTAATGATTTAGATGAGAAAGCTACTATGAGAAATTTCATTTCCTGGTCTTTTTTTTTTTTTAATAAGTGGAATCTTATTTACCCCACACACTAATTACTTTATTTGCCTACATGAGAACAAAGGGAACAGAATATTATTGCAAGTATGTCTGAATTTGAGCTTGTCTTCCTTTTCTTGTGCAATCAGATGGGTTGGTAAAGAATTATTTCCCTTTTTTTTTTTTTTGGCAGAAGCTTTGTTGAAAAAAAATGAGGTTGGTACCACTTTGGGAATAGGGCCTCTGCAGCAAAAATGCAAATATTACTGTATGAAGTGTGCTGAAATCTCCCTCTTACCAAGTCACAAGAGGAAATTGTAAATAAGATTGAATGGGAACAACTTTAAATGTGTGTTGCTCTCCCCCTCTTCAGTGTCTTAACAATTAAACCAAATGGCTGCTTCAAAGTGAACATTAACATTCCAGCCCAAACTCCTGAGCAGTGGAGTTCATTGCTGAAACTTCTGCAGTAACCTTGGCTGTCTCCTGCTGCTTCCCTGCACAGATCTGAGCATCTGTGCAGTGTGGAAGCCTGCTGGTTAGAAGGCACTGTGACAATACTTTCTTCATCTTTTAATTTAGCCTCTTTTTTTTCCCATTCCTTCACTGTATCCTGGAGGATCCTAAGTATTTTGATTAAAGTTGTGATCATGTAGAGAAGAATGAACTTTAGTGATATCTAAAATCCTTCCAGGTATTACTTTGTTACTGCCCTCTAAAATGTGTTACTTTTACAGAAATGATCCTACCACTGCTCAGGTACATCATCACATGGCCAAGGAGCAGAGTTTCTTGTGATAGAATGAGGTAAAGATGACAGAGCTTAAATACAGTAAACAGGTATTCTAAAACTATTTATAGAGTAATAGAGGAATAAAAGACTGCATAATAAACTCCATTTAGTTCTCCACCTGAAGGTGAGTCACAGGCTACAGTGAGAAGGAAAGTTTTACAGAGATTTTCCTCAAGTGCTGGAATGAGAAATGGTTGTGCGTTGTTCCTCAGGGGGAATTGTCCCTCACAAAGGAATCTGGAGAAAGGGGTGAATGCAACAGAGATGTAGGAATGTCTGCAGATGGTTTGAGAGCTCTGCAGCTGGCTCATGAAGCTGTGGTGTGATGCAAGGTAGTTAAATGTTGAGTTCCTGCTCTTATTGTCTGTATGTTTGGTAGAAGTAAGGTGGTGAACAGAGAACTGGAATTCCAGAAAATGCAGGTGTTTGTGAAGAAAACTGATGGTGTATAACATCTGATGTGCTGTAAATAGCAGTGAGTTATTCTGTATAAAACAGTTGCTAGAAGGAAGCTGATGGAGTACTGTGTTTCAGGCCCCTTTAAAAAAGCTCAAAATAAAAATTATTCTGTTCTCCAGGCTGAGCAGCCCCAACTCCCCCAGCCTGTACCTTACAGGAGAGGTGTTCCAGCCCCTCTGGTCAAAGTGATATTATTTTACAGAATTAGTGACTTGTATGACACTTGATTTTAGTAAAAGAAACTATCAATTATTTCAGCTTTTAAAAAGCACATCCTGAGACAAATATGCCACTTGTCACATCCACTTCATGAAGATGATTGAAAAATTATCTTTAATGTTAAATATGCAAATGATTTACTGGTGTTTTAAAAAGGTAAATAAGCAGGCTTTGTCTGTCTGTCATTGATCCTGTCATCTGTCTTACCTGAATTATCTCCCTCTGCTTGGCATCCTGTGGGTCTGTTGCCTTTTCTAGGAGCATCTTGCAAGATACCTTTTTAAAGACAAAACTGTTGGTAGAATTTTACAGAGATGGCTTATTGAACGTGGCAGCCTTGAAATACTTCTTCATAAATACTGACTCTGAAATAGTATCTTTTTCAAATGTTGGAACATGCTGTGTTCCCCAGCTGTTTTATAGTACCTGGTTGTGCCACTGCTTATGAGTGCTTAATCTAGAGTCACATTATTAAATATATTTAAAAAGCTCAAAATATAAATTAACTCAGCTAAAAAGACTGTGCCTGATGTTGCTGAATAAATGTATGAAAGTTTAAATGTGGCATGACTGATGTGGCTGTGAGGATATGTTCTTCTCTAGCATTTTGTTCTTAGCTTCAGGGGAGTTGTTGGCTGTTGCTGGGTTGTTTCCTAAATGGATTTCAGTGCCAGGCACTTGAGCTGACCTTCAGAAAGAGACCAAGTGCACTGCAGAGATGCAGAGAGAGCTTGGAAATAAATATTGGTAAGGGCACCATGGGCTGGGTTTTTGACCCACAGCCTTTCTGGAAAGGAGGAGGATGGACATGCACCACCCAGTTATGGAGTGGACTTCAAAGTACTGCTTTATTTGGGTCTGAGTGAGATCCGTGTGAAAATAAGGATCAGGGCTCTGCTTGCTGGAGAGGCTGCTGAGCAGCCAGGCTGTGGTCTTGCAGAGTAAAGCTGGATCTGCATTGGGTCATTTTCAACAGCCTCACTAAATGCTAATGAGAAGTGCAGGAGCTGCTGGGATAAAAAGCCACAAATCCTAGGCTCTGGCAGGTCTTGTCCTTGATTTATGCAACCCTGATGGCTGGAGTGGGCTTTAATATGACTAATAGGAAATAAAGCCTGTGTGTCCCCATCTTAAATTGTGAACATGCTAAGTGTTACTTTAATTTGGTGTTACTATTTTTTTAAACATTAACTTCTGCTTTTTGTTACAGGTTACATCTTAAGTGTTGTGCTCCTGACTTTACCAAGGCAACACCTGGTTCAGCTTTACCTGTATTTTTTGACTGCACTGCTGCTTTATGCTGGGCACCAAATTTCCCGGTAAGAATAAATGGGTTAATTTTATTAGCTTGGTTTGGGAATTAGAAAAAGAACAGTTATTTTGTTAATATTTTCTATAAAAGATTTTGTGGATGCCTTTTTTACTATGTCAGACACCTAAATTTATCTTGCTTTTCTGTGTCTTTGGAAAAATTTACAGAATTAAATATGCAGTCAAGTGGTTCTTTGAAGTCACTGAAAATACAGGAGGAATTCTGAGCTACTTGTCTGGGGAGTGTAATGCCCAGCGATCTTAAGGAGAGAAAGCACTTAGCACAAGACTAAATGTGGCCTCTGATGCAGTAATCTAAGTTACTCAGTGGCTCAGCTAAAATGCTTTCAGCACTGGGGTGTTTTACACAGCAGACAGGATGTTACTTTTAGTTTCCTGGCAGCCTGGGAGAGAGAGCAAATAGAGATCTGGAATCCAGTAAAAGTAAAGTAGTAGTGGAATTTATTCTTAAAATGTATTACACAAATTTGAATTGACAATGGGAGCAAGTGTTTTGGATCTAAAAGGCAGAGCAGGAGGCTGGAGAGCTCTGAGTCAAGACAGAATCGACGATCTTTGTTTGGCCCCTGCTAAACCTGTTGAAAGCCAGTGTAAACTTTCATACTGACATGATGTTTAATTGGAACCAAAGACACTGCCATCACATTAAAGGCTTTGCATGGGGAGTTTTGAAAATACAGATTTGAGCCTGACTTATTTTGGTGCCTGCTGATGGGAAACATTTAAAAATGTGCTTTCAGTTGATTTAATGGAGGTGATAGTTTTGTTATTTCCGCATCAAAATTGTTGTTCCATAGCATTCTGTTGTTCCAGAGCATTTGCTGGAATGTCTTTCTTGATATGTTGCAGTTCAGAGGAGTGTTAATGAAGGTTTTGTGATGATTTGACATGTCGCTGTTGTGGTTGTCAGAGTTGCAGTTAGTGACTTCCTGAAAAGGATGAGTGTACAAGAGAGGAGTTACAGCCTCGTATTGCCCCGGTAGGAAGGAAAAAAGGCTTTATTTGTCATCCTCAGGGGAGTCCTGAGTTGTTACAGATGGAGTTTGTGGGTGTTTCTTATGGGATTAAAAGCTTATTTATTACAAAAAAACTATCTAAACATTATTTAAGTGTTGAAATAATAAATCTAGCAACAAATACCCATCAGACACAGGGCTTTGGTCCAGAACATTTACAGTTGGAAGTGTTTATGCCACTCCAGGTCTTTAAATTTTTTAGAAGAAAAGGAGATGTTATGTATTGGGTTGATACATTAAGGGATAGCAGTGTGTTTGCTTTTAATACCTTGTTTGTATTTCTGTGTAATAGGAATTCCTGACTTCTGTTGCTTTGTGAGGTTTGAGACTTTATAGGCTTTATTGTTACCATGTTTAGTAACTATTGCTTGGACTGTTCCCTGTGTTCCTACTAGGTTTTCTCTATTTGGTGCTTCTGGAGTGAGTTAATAAAGACTTTAATTAAATCTTGCATCAAGTAGCACAAAAAATATATTTAATTAAAAGATGTAATGGAATCAAATAGTCCAGCAGTATTCCCGAGGTATTTTGCAAGGCAAATGTAGCTGCTGACACTTCTGAGTGAGCTTACCCATTCCCTAGGCATGAGGCTTATTTGGTTTGGAAGGAAGCACAGTGCACGGTGCTCTCAGCTGAAGCCTTTGTACAATCAGGGAATCATATGTGGGGAGTGACACTTGAATTAGCCTTACAAAAGAATTTTTGAATCCCATTAGTTTTCTTATTGAAAATAGTAATATGTGACAGACATATCTGTTGGCAGAGCCATTCCTCTTATTGCCAGAGCTATCCAGTTCCAACTTGTGTTTCTATTTAGCAGCCTGATCATAACAAGACATACAGTAGTCACATGTGCAAACTGTTTTTCAATGTATTTTGTTAGTAATTCTGCTCAGAGCTGAAAACTTCCAGGGACTTGCTCGCATGCAGTACCAGTTGGGATGCTATTTAAGACTGATGAAGAGTTCTTACAGTGAGGCCAGTTTGGTTAGTGCAAATTATAGAACAAGACCAGAATCATCTGGCACTTGTGACTCTGCAGTGTCCTGGAAATTCTGAGCTGTTGAAAGACTTCAGCTTTCAGTGCTTTTTTTTCCACCCCAGAAATAGCTTGCACTTCATCTGCAAGTCTGGGAATAAGATCATCTGAATTTTATAGTTAAGCCCTGACTTCAGACTTCCAGGTTTATGTGACCTTGACAAGTCGCTTAATTTTTTTAATGCTTTGTTTCCTTGCCTGCTGAATTGAGAATTACCTTAATGTGTAAAGATGGTTTAGATAATATTTGTGAGTACTTAGAGCATCCCAGAAGATGCTACATTTGTATGTAGCATGCTAACCTGGCAATTCGGGTGGAAATAACATACCATCTGTTTGTGGAAAAAAGAGAAGTCAGCTTTAAAAACCCAAAATCCAATTTAATGAAATCTCTTGGCCTTAGGTTTCCTGCAGCAGTCTCCAGTTTCAGGAAAAATTAGTTTAATAAGTGAGTGGCACAGAAATAGGAACAGCTTGAGCTGGGTGCTTTCAGCCAAGGACCCAGAGCACACAAATCCCTGGGCCCTTGTACCCTTGCAGTCAATGCAGTCATCCTGCATCCACTCTTCATGTGCTTTGCACACATTCCTTGGTCCAGTGGTGGGTTTTGGTCTGGGGATTTCTTGTTCCCTGTTGGATTATTTCTCTGTCTCCAGGTGGGTGTTGGCTGCTTTTATCTGGCTGGGTTGCAGCTTCTGCTGAGTTATGGCCTTCTTATCTTCTAGCTCACACTGATGTCAGGGGCCCCCTTCATGTAACTGAGAAGAAGTTCAAGATAAGTTTGACTTTTCTAGGTGGGAGCTTGTAGCTGGTGGGAGTTTGGAGCTTGTGGCCTAAAACTCTCCAGCAGCTTTAGCTACTTTTGCTAAGCAAAGCTTCTCAGACAAAAGAATATAGTTAAAAGAATGCAGCTAACTAAACTTGATTTACAACAATCTTGCGTTTTTAATTAAGCATTCCTGCTAAGATGTCAGAAGGAACTCATGAAGTCTTGCAATAAGAAGGAGGGAACTCCTCAAGTCTTTAAATATGACCCTTAGTCTCCCATACAGTGTTATTACAAGCAACAGGCACAAGATAAGCAGAGTGAATAAGATCACTCTTGTGATCACAAGATTTTGTTCACAAAATCAAAGAGAATTTTCCACCTTCAGTTGTGTGCCTCCTTCTTCACTCTTTCCATGACATGATGCATCTCTTCTGCACTGAATGGTGACTGGAATTTTTTTGTCCATTGTTTTGGACATGTTCCAGCAGTTGATACAGGTCATCAGGTTTTAGTGGCTTCCTCACCAGTGCAGGATTCATTCTGATGGCTATAGGTAGTAAATTTTGGCTTAAGTATAATTGGACTGTAACCATTGATTGGACATAATAGGAGCAGAATAATTAAAATTGCATCCCCCAGTGTTTCTACAGTTAGAAGTAATTGAGTGATTATTTCTCCCTACAGTGATGTTGTTTACAAACATAAGATTACAAAGAGTTCTTACACAAACACATCCTTTTCCAGCATAGGCAAGTACAGTTTCAGGGGTTTCTTTGGAATGTATTTCAAGTGACAGACATTTTGTACAGTGTCAAAACAAATCTCTTGAGCTCTAATGGTTTTATTCCACAAATAAATCCCTAGTTTTCTTCAACAACATGCACATCAACATTGACACTCTGCCATTTGATACTGTTTTGTTGGTCCCATACTCAGCTCTAGTGGGTAGAAAGCAGTTCCATCATGATTCAATCCTAATACAGGGATTTGGTCTGTGGTGTATTCTGATGTAGTACATATTATTGAGACAAAAGCTGTGCTATTATTACTTGAGGCTATATGGGAAATTGGCTGGATACCACCACAGTTGGAATTCTCTCTCAAAATCAGTCGCATTTTCTCTTTTTTTTTATTTTTTAATTTCAGTGTATAAGACACGTCCTTCCCCTTCTTTTATGGTTGTGGTTACCATAGATTGTATCCACAATTGTGCTTGGATGCAGCTAAGAGCTGGTGTTGATTTCAGAAATTTGTGGGATCAACTCCCTTATCTGTGGAGGGCTGATGGCTGAGCTCATTGTGCTGGGCAGTGAGGCAGTGGTTGGTATTAACTTTTTTCACAGGTCACATTAACAATATTCTGTTATTTCAAATATTCTGTTTATTTCAAATCCAGTGTCCAGCCACACACAGCAGCTGGAATTGAATATTAAACAGCAGTAGCACTGGAACAATCGACTTTGGTCTTGCTGGTTCTCTCTATTAAAGTTGGATCATGAGCTGTATTGGATTCACAACAAAAAATGAGAGCTGCTGCTTTGTGTTTTACAGAGCTTTGGTCACCCAGCCCCTAACAATCTATGTGAATTAGCTCCTCTTCAGTCCTGTTAACTTTATACCACACTGAATTGTGCATTGATTGTGTACTTAGCCATGCAGCTGTGCTCATCTGGGTTAACAGCACCCACAGTGGTGAGTGAGCTGTCCCACTTCATCTCCTCAGAGTATCAGTTCTTCATGGTGCCATCATTCATTAGCTGGCTGGTTACTCACCTCTTGTTTGACATGAGACTGGTGTATGCAATTTTCTTTTCCTTAAACAGCCATGCATTTGTCCCGGGCTTTTATCCGCTAAGCGGAGTCGTAAATAAGTGAGTCTTAATTGATTGAAAGTTCCATGTAGTGGCCAAATTTCCTGGGGCCCCCACCAGCTGTCCTAGTAATATATGGCCATTCCTCCTGGCACAAGGCCACTGTGTGCTCTTTAGATAATTGAGCTGTACCATAAATCTTCTCCCAATTTTGCAATACCTTGGCCAAGGGCATCCCCTTTTATTCGCTGAGTTTGTTCCCTGTTACCAGAAAGAATAAAGAAAAAGCAGCAAAAAAGATTGTCAGGGAGACCCTCCTGTGGAGTCACGAGGTTCAGGGAGGAGTCTAGGTGCAGCTGGATCCAGTCTTAGTCTCAGATTTGGCCAACAGTTTGTATCTAAAGGATTATATTTCCCATTTTTACATGAGGAATTGAATCCCCTCTCTGTGTGCACATTACTGTCTGATCAGGCTGTGCAGCTGTGAGTGAGCTGCAGTAGGGGAGAAACTCAAACACACCCCAGTACTGAGAGGGTCTCAAACCCACTGCAGGGCCTTCTCCAAATCTGCCTAGGGAGTTAAACACTCACTCTTCAATGCCTCCTGCTCCAGAGGTACCTGGTGAACTCACCCGATGCATTTGGGTATTTGGAGACAAGAAGTTGTGAAAGTGGTCTGAGATCCCATCTGGTTTCCTGCAGCAGCTTCCAAATCCAAGAAAAATTAGTTTAATAATGGAGTGGCACAGCAATAGGAGCAGCTTGAGCTGGGTGCCTGCAGCCAGGGACCCAGAACACAGAAATCAGTGAGCTTTTGTACCCTTGCAGTCAATGCAGCCGTCCTGCATCCACTCTTCATGTGCTTTGCACACATCTCTTGTTCCAGTGATGGGTTTTGGTCTGGGATCTTCTTGTCCCTTGTTGGATTCTTTCTCTGCCTCTAGGAGGGTGTTGGCTGCTTTTACCTGAGTTGCAGCTTCTGCTGTGACCCAGAGTTCACGCTGGTCTCGGGGCCTCCCTTCATGTAACTGAGCAGAAGTTCAGTATAAGTTCAGCTTTCCTCCGTGGGAGCTTGCAGCTTGTGGCTGAAGACTCCAGCAACTTCAGCTACTTTTTTTTTTTTTTTTTTTGCTAAGAAAAACTAGACAAAAGAATTAAGGGAATTTAAAAGAATTCAGGGAACTAAATTAATTTACCACAGTTTTGCCGCTCCTGACAAGGAAGGTGGATGATGGTTTTATTTTATATGTAGTAGCACAAATACCTTGCCTAAAGGAATCACATTTCTTTTACCCATTTCCAGCAAAAAGCAGCTTGGGAAAATAAGTGATGAAGTTATGCAGAATAGAAGTGATGGGATTAAACACACTGTTAATGCTAAAAGTGTAATTCACATCATTATCTTATTTCATGTTTTGCAGTTTTATTATGATTGTATCCCAAGTGTGTTGAGCCTCACAGAGCTTAAAATGAGAAGGGCAGGAGCAAGAGACTGAATTGTTTCTTACGGATAAACTTAAAATACACTTAATTTTAAGGTTGTCGGTAGACATTGGAAACCTATGAGTGTGTTTGATGTTGATAGTGGAGATTAATCAGCCAAAGCAAATGTCAGTAAGATGAGTCAGGTCAGATAACCACTGTACCTTATGCCAGTCAATTATAAAGCATATTTTTAGTAATAGAAGACCTTTTTGTACTTCAGTAATAAAAAAATGGTCACGTGTGAAGAATGGTCACCTTTGGAGCAATTGAGTCGTGGCTGTCCACGGGTACCTGTTAACAGCCAGCAGTTGGATTAAATGAGGCTGGAATGCACCTACAGCATCAACAGCAGGCAGTCTGATCTAAGCTTTATTTATTCTTAAATCCTAATTTTCCAAAGTAATGTAGTTTCAGTCATTTCATTAACTAGTAAATAATGATTTTAGCATTCTTGGTTTCTTACACTGCTGCAGTAAAGTGAACAATCCTCAAATGTAAAAGCTGGAGATTAATACAGCTTTAATTGATCAAAATTGAGTGCAGGCACTTGCTTTTTTCAGCATCTTGTATGGCACTGCAGCTGTTCGAGGCATCTTCTGATTGGTGTCTGTGCCTAAAGATCCTTGTGTTTGTACTGGTAATAGGAGAATCATTGCTTTCACCCTCCTCATTCAGACACCAGCTACAAATACTGTTTAAAAAATTTAGATCTTAAAACATTGCTTCTCCAAACTGATGGACCTAAAACTCAGTTGTAATTGAGAGTTACTTAGAGAATTCAGGCAAGTGCAGACCTCTGTGCAGATGACTGAATCAGACAATAGCAAGAAATGTAGCTCGAAGAAATTTGGGTCATCTCCAAGCACATTCTGGTGTTGAAGAAGCAACTGTAAGTGCAGCTTTGTTCGTGTCTCTTGGCTAAGTTGTGTAAGGTCATCTTGCTGCACTTGGTATCCTGGGTGATTTTATAACCTGTTTCCTAACAAACAGAGAAGAAGCTTGATGTCTTCACTACTTTCCTTCCAGCAGCTTAGAAATAGTCAGTGTTTTCACCCAGAAGTTGAGGATGGAGCATGATTTTGCAAAGACAAATAGCCATCTCCAGCATCTTACAAGTGCTGTTATTTTTTTCTCTCTTCTGTAAATGATGGATTATCCTGTTTGTGTTGCTGATGCTTTCAGAAAGTCCATATGATGTAAATAAATTTAAAAAAACCTCTTTGCCTGAAGGATTACAACCTTATGGATTTTGTAAAGTGGAAAAAAAAGCACTTGTGCTTGGCTATACCCAGAGAACAGGGGGGAAGATTTCTGTGTAGAATTGTCATTTTAGGTGTCTTTTCAGTCCTCATGTGTTTTTAATTGTAGGTTGCAGTCTAAAGAACTCATTTCAACATACCTCACATACACTCTGACACTTGAAAAGCTGCTCTGAGTAGGCAGCGTTGTCAGCTATGAAGAACAGGCTTTGAAGTGTTTGTTTTAGTACTTTGAGATTTATATCTTGAATTCCAGAGATTTTTTTGCAAGTGAAAATGGGAATACCTTTGCTTGGTGTAGCAAGCTAATCCTAGGAGCAGGGTATATTCCCACATTTCTGGGGAGAAGTGAATGGTCCCAGTAGCACTAAGTTGCATCTATTTCTGCACTGAAATAAAAAGAGCAATTCTTGTATTGGCTGTGGTTTCCAGTCCTGTTTTGCTGTGCTTTGTCTACATCTGTTCCCAGGAAGTGTGGCTTGCCTCACTGATAAAAATAAACATGGAATAACTGAATTGCCCCTGGAGCAAACAGACTCTGTGAGCTCCCTGTGGGGTCAGACCATGTCTGTCTGGCATTCCTAGGATGTGATGCAGGTAGATGTGAATCCTGGACAGGATCAGCCAGAAACAAACACAGGGTTTTTGTGCTGCTGATGCCAGAGCTGGGGGTGCCCTGCAGTAGAGCAGGAAGGGTCACAGGGCATGGCAGAAAAATGGGCTGGGGATGTGGATGTGGAAGGTCAGGAGTATTGCCTGGTGTCTGATGGCAGGGGGTTAAGGAGCCAGTGCAGAATTCCTGCTGTGCTGGTCCAGGATCAGCTTCTGAAGGTGTGAAATGCCTGCTCTTAGTGCGAGGTTTCTATTTGAGTTCTGTTGATGTGTTACCCTACTCGAGGGCAGAGCCAATGGATCAGAACAGCAGAAAACTGCCCAGGGTCCTCAGGTTCTTATCTTTCACTTTGTTTGCCAGAGCCCACCCTCCCAGCCCCACCTTTTCTGAGGGGAATTACAGATTTTCAGGCTCTCTTGCTGTGTCTGTCAATAGTGTTTTACGAGTTTGTGGGTATCTGGTAGGATAGAACTAAATTTCTAAATTGTGTTGGTTAAAGGAGTGATGTAGCAACTGTCCTCCTGACTCTAGTCCATGACTGTTACTTTTCCTTCATACTCATTTTTTAATTGAATGTTAAGAACTTCTTAAGTGCAAAATACTATAAGCAGTAAATTGGAAGGTCTCTCTGTCAAGCTCTCAAATTTTTTTTCCCCACATTTCTGGTGGGAAAAGAAATTACTGTTAGGAAGAAAAACACTTAATAAGGATACTTGAAAATGGAATGGTGCTTAAGAGGCTTTGTCAATAAGCAGTTTTGAGGCCACGCTCTGAAGAACAGCTTAGATGTCCCAAAGGATTTTTACAGCTCTGCCAGTGAGTCTAATTACAGATAATTCTGCTCTCTCTTAAGTCATGCCTCAGTTGGATCCCTCCATCAGCACGGCTGCTGGAGCAGTAGTGTTAATATTGCTTTTTGCAATTTAGTTAATTGGCTGTGACGTACACTGAAGTTACATATATGTGGAATGAATAAATTGCTTCTTGTCTGAATCAGATGGATCTTAATAGTTTGTGGGTTTGTGTTTTTTAGGGATTATGTGAGGAGTGAACTGGAATCGGGCTATGAAGGACCAATGTACTTGGAGCCTCTCTCTATGAACCGTTTCATGACTGCTTTAGTAGGTAAGTGCTTTAAATAATTGAGAGGAGACAGCTCTCACTCTCTTCATTGGAACCTATGCATGTTTTACCTCCTGGTTTCAAATCTCCTTTATTACTTTAACTTGTTGTGATTCTTATTAATATGCAAGAGGCATGGAAGGATAGCTGTATCCTGCTTGGCTTTTTCTATGCCACTGATTTACCAATACCCCACACTTGCAGCTCTGAAATATTTTCCAGGTCTGTTTGTTATGCTCTCCTCTGTTATTCTCAGAGTATGCAGTCTGATTCAGAACAACTGGAGTGTCTATAATAACCTTTATGTGGAAAGTACTGTAGAAATTTCAATAGTTACGTGCATTTGTAGTGTTTTTGTCAATTCTAGTTCTTTATTGGCTTTGTAGCTAACCACTGTCATTCTCTTACAAAATCTGGTGAAATACACTGGTGGGTGTGTGCATGGGACTGTAGGCTACTGGTTTTTTTACAGACTTCGAGGATACTCCTAATTAAAGAGTTAAGGAATAGCAAGTCAAACACATTTAAATTGTTTGATTAATTGCAGAGATGACTTCATTATGTAAAAATCCCAAATAAATCGTGAAGAATTGGACTTCCCAGAGTGTTTCCTTACCCTTTGAACTTTGACTGGAAGAGAATAAATTCAGTGTTAAGGTTGCTGCACCAAACCATATGTTCTCCTGAGAGGATACTGGAATACACATAAACACCATGTGTATTTTAAAAGGAAGCCTGAGACAAGCTTGGAAGAAAAATCTTCTTAATTCCTTTCACTAAGATCTATGGTTTTCATCAGATTATTGACAGATTTAGTCAGCCATGTACTACTGTTGGCAAAACTCAGCTGCTGTCTGTTTACTTGCAGCTGCTACTGGCAGATAAAAATGGGTTTACTACTTTACAGTATGTTAGGTCTGACAGATTTTACCCATCTCCTGTTTGCCTGCATCCTTACTTTCATTTGTGGCATTTGTCTGTGATTTTAATATTTTTAATAGAAGTAACACTGGTAGTTTTCAAGGAAAGATTATTTAGATATCATTTCCTCTCCCTTCTGAACGTCTAGATATTTTTCCTGTCTCATCAAATGACACCAAAGTACAGCTAAAGCTTTGGCAAGTTTTTTATGAGAAAATGTTTGTAATTAGTCCTGTGAATCTCTCCCAAGTGCAGTGCAGGGTCCCATGGGAAAGCAGAATTCCTCAAAGAGCTTCACAAAGCATGATGCAGGCCTGGGCAGGAGGAGATCAGTAGGCATTGTGTCATTCAGCAACACTTAAAAACTAAACTGAGAGTCAAACCCAGCGTGTTGCATCTAGGTTTTAATAGAGACTAAAAACAAGTGAGAAAAACTATATTTATTCAATACAGTTTTGGGTTGTAGTGGGTATCAGACTAAAGTGTCCCCTTATTATAATTGTGTTTCAGAAATAGGTGTTTGTGACTGTACTACCAAATGTGTATGTGTTAACATATTTAATATCCCTGTTCTTAATTTTCCTTATTCTTCCAAAGGCAACTTGAAAATGTAATTTTGGTCTCGATGACAAGCAGTCATCTTAAGGGAAGACTTGTGAAAGTGGTCTGTGAGGCTTGACAGTGTTTTGTATAAATATGTTTTCTCAGATTTGTTGTATACAAGGGTGTTTATTCAGTGGAGTCTCAGGAATGCACAGCACTGAGTGGTGTCATCTTCACAGCAGAATGAATGTACAGGTGCTTTGCTCCAACTTTTTCTCACACATTCTGACAGGGTGTTGTGCTGCAGCACTGCTGACAGGCACCAAAGCAGGTGCATGAGGGAGTGGAATAAGGTGCTGCTGGTACAGCTCTGCTTCCTGAAGTTCTGGTCAGAATTAAGGGAATGATGTACAGTATCAGTTGGTTCACAAACATAACCTTTGTTTTATTCATTAATACTTTCTGAATGGGATCTCACAGTCATTTCTTCCCCAGCATTTAACTCGGTGAGATGACTGTTGTCCAGGGATAATAATGTATTCTGCTGGATGGAAGAAATAAATGTCTTTGGAGATGGCCCCTTGGATGAGTGAGCCACTTCAGGAGCACGTCACCTGTGAACTTTTCAAAGCTGCTGTGTGGTTTTGCAAGTGATGCTACCATGAAGACTTGCTTATTCTTACAGCACAGTAATGGGGTTTTATATTAACTTCAGGATACCTTGTTTTTGAGTAAGTCTCTGATGTAGCCAGGGAGTTTGTTGACATCAGCTTTCTAAAACTGAATGAAATAAAGATGCTTCTCTACTCCAAGGGGCTTGTACAGTGGCTGTGCCATGTCAGTTTTCTTGTTGAACATTTTCCATTAGCTTATGAGCTGAGAGGCTCTGGATACCTGTCAGCAATGTTTAATGTATCTGTGCAGGTTTGTGGAAGGGAAAGGAATGGGCAGGAAGTTCACACAGTGGATTTCTTCCTAATTGCCTCATTCCCTAGCAGAGAACCCTGGATGGTGTCTTCCAGAGGTGTTGCAGCTGTTGGGTTCATTAGCTGTGTTTGTCAGATTTCAGACCACAGCATTTCAGTGTGCAGGGTTCAAACACTCACCTGGATTTGGTAGTCAGAGCAGATACCTTGAGTGTTAAAATGTTTGATGTGGAGTTACTTCCTCTGGCTGATCCTGCTGTGTAATGTTGGTGACTGATTCTGTGCAGCCCCACTTGCAGATAAAGTGTGATTTACTGCACAGAGAGATTGGCTGTCCTGAGCTAAGGTGCTGCTACCTCAGTTTAAAATGGGAAGTACCATCACTCAAAACTCCATTGGAGACATTCATGCCTTTCCTGCAGGGGTTGAGAATTGACAAGGTGCACACTTCAGGGAGGAGATTGGAGCCTCCAGAGAAAATGCTCCATGTATTTCCTTTGATGGTGTGTACAATTCTCCTTCCCATGACAAGTAACTTTTGATCAATGTTTAAATTAAAAGGGTGGGAACGCCAAAGTTGAGCAGGGATGAGCAGCACACTCTGCACATGGCTGTTGGAGAAAAGCAGGTTCTGATGTTTACTGAGACTGAGCTCAGAGGCTCTAATTTGTGATTGGAGACCTCCAGAGTCATCCCAGAGAGCACTGGATTGTTTAATGTGATACTGTTGCAGTATTTGATTTCAGCTGACGACTCTTATTAAATCCTGAAGAACACATTGGATGCTGGTGTTTGTGTCCCTTTGTGTGTGAAGCTGAGTTGCCGTAGTTACCATGAGTCGCAGAAATCCTCGCAAGCTGCCTGCCAGGCTCCTGAATATGACAGCACAGCAGTGTGCTGGTGGTGTCTTAAATAGGGTTGTAGCAACGTGTGTGTGGGCAGAGAACAACAAAGCAGAGGGAGAATGCTTCAGAGCTGGAGTCTGCTGATGTCTGAAGAGATGAGTAGAGTAACTTTCTCTGAGGCTCAGAAGACCCAGTATGCTGATAGTGTCTTGCTGAGAGCAAGGGTGCTTGTTCTGCAGAGACATCTGCTAATTCAGAAATACATCTGTCAAATTGACAGTAGGAATTTAGCTTTAAAGGGGACAGCGTGAAGGAGGGAGAACTTTGTATGCCTAAGTAGTAGAGATTAGAGATTGCTTTCAGCTCAGTTGCAGTTATTTTGAAAGCAGAAGTCCTTCCCTAGGTAGGGAAGCTTGGCAGAATGAAAGCAAAACCCTGGTACTGCTGTTTCTCCTCTCACAGCTTCCCTTCCCAGCCCATCCAGAAGGGCTTACAAGGTCAGTGAGCTTATGTGAGCACATGGAGTTCGTGCTGACCTAGAGATGTTACTGGCCTTGGTCTGGTTCCTCTCTTTTCCTAAGGCCAGCTCCTGGTTTCAGGGGGAGTTACAAAATGCAGACATTATGGAGGTGGTTCCAAACCAGGGCATTAGCATTTGAATTTAGTACTACACATTGTGGCATTTGGATATAAATTAACATAGATTGTGAATAAGGGCCTGTTTTTAAATAAGATGCCATAAATATCTTCCTTATTGCAAAATGATGAGTGAGGATTGTTCTTATCCAGGCAATTGCCCCATTCAGTTTTCTCTGGGATCAAGGGTACAGCTTCAGTGTCTGTGATGGGAGCAGTTATACTGAAGTGGTCTTAGTGAAATACCACTTAGAAATACCGCCTGCCAAATCTGTAGGTGTTTGGGGGAGATGTGCTCATGCTTGTGTCTCCACCAGCTATTACAGAGAATTTAGTTGTTAATTATCTGTCACTTGCAAGCTTCAGTGATCATTCTGAGCAACTGCCTCAGGGCGTTATGAAATTATTGAAGTCTCAGCTGCTGACCTGGCTGCTCTCCTGTTGCTGTTCTTGGCCAGTAATTCCTCTTGACAGTGTAAATATTGTTGCTCTAAAAGCCATTTGGGACCTTTGATTGCTTTTTTGTGTAGGTCAGGATGAAATAGTGTAGCTGGGCTTCAGAAAAGCTGCTGTGTGTACAGATACTGATGGGATTTCAGCTGAGCTGGGGGTGGTGAGGAAAAAGAGGGCTGGTTTGTTGGGTTATCCTCTGTATAATTTATTCCTGGGGCTTTACTGATCTGATTCTGCATGTGTTTTGGGTTTACAGCTCGCTAATCTGGGAAGTGAAAGCATTCACTGTGCACACTTTGGAAAGGGTAACTTTAGCGACCCAGCAAAAGACACGGAGAGGAGCCCGGTTTCATAACAGAGATGTCCTAGTTAGAACCGTCATAATATGCTGGATGTTGATAACGGTGTTCTGGAGAGATAACGTATTAAAAAGACGCTTTTTCCTGAAGGGGATAATCAGCTTGGTTCTGAACTGCTGTGTCGCGTTTCCAGGGCAGCTGGTGGTGTGCACGCTCTGCTCCTGCGTCATGAAGACCAAGCAGATCTGGCTCTTCTCCGCGCACATGCTCCCTCTGCTGGCTCGACTCTGCCTCGTCCCGCTCGAGACCATCGTCATCATCAATAAATTCGCCATGATTTTCACCGGCTTGGAAGTTCTCTACTTCCTGGCATCGAATCTTCTGGTGCCCTATAACTTGGCGAAGTCTGCGTACAGGGAGCTTGTCCAGGTGAGATGGTGAATGTAACCATTCTGTTTTCTGAGCCTTTTATGCAGGAAATAAGTTTAAAAAACCCACTTCAGCTGTATTCTATGCACTTCTATTTGTATGCTAACTCATCCTTACTTAGCCAACCGAATAAGCTCCTATCCATAGCATCTTCTTTCTTTAATTTATGGTGCTTTGGATGGGTGAACAGTTAAGACACGAGCCTGAATTATGCTGCTGGCCAGCTGAGCGTGGCCACTTCACTTGGACTTCACTTAGTCCTTCCCAAATCCAGTCTAAAAAACAAGATTGTGTCAGACTGGAATTTGTTTGCAGCCTTATTAAGTGAGGAAGGTAATCCCTGGGCATTCATTGTAGTAGCTGTTCATTTCAAGAAACGCTTTCTGTGTGAAAAGTGTTTGTAATTATAGAAGTGTTAAATTGGGAGTGACACTGAAGCTGATTTTCACTCTAATAACCACCAACTTAGTGATTTGTAATTTGCACAGTGATTTGAAAAGTCTGTAGTGTTTTCTTTAGGGCAGCAACATTACTGAGACCTTCAACAAGAAGACTGATCTGATGTGTCCATTTTCTTAATGCTTTGACATCTGATACGTGTTTAGTTCAAAAGACTCTTTTTCAGTGGTACAGAAACATCACATTTCCTGGTTTTTAATATAAAATATATTTATGTATAAACATTGTATATATGTTTATATATATGTACATTGCTTCTGTATACGTCAGTATAAAAAGATTAGTGCTTGCTTGGCTTTTGACTGAACCGCTGTTTTAGTTCTCTTCACTGCCTGGATTTTTTTTCAAACCAAGCTGCTGGGTTTTTTTGCCTTCTGCTCCTCAATCCAGAAGCAGCCTGAAAACAAACTTGTTAAGCTCTTTTAAAACCTTCTTTAAAGCTCTTGTTTGCTGTCATATCTGTCATACACAAACAAAAACTTGGCAGCAGGAGGTGTGTGCTGTGCCAAGGTCTCAGCCTGTCATGTTGATCATTGGTGTCTGGTTATTTATTTTGTATGTAGTTGGTCTTTAGAGCTGGATTATGCTTCTGTGTTTGTATAGCACCTACCATAGGTCTGACCTTGTCCATGGAATCACAGATTTGTTTAGGTTGGAAAAGAACTCTGAGATCATCAAGTCCAGCCACTTAAACATGTCCCTTAGTGCCACATTTATATATCTTTTAAATCCCTCCAGGGATAGTGACTCCACCACTGCCCTGGGCAGCCTCTTCTAATGCCTGCTACCCTCTTAGTGAAGAAATTTTTCCTGATATCCAATCAAAGCCTCCCCTGGCTTGTAGGTTTGCTGATTTAAAAATTTATTTGGGAGCTGATTGGCAAATATCAATATCCTGTTTTCCAGTGAGAAAAGAGCTATGCTTACGGTGCAGGAGTGGCAACATTTGGGGTAGAACAATTGCATGTCTGTACAGCTCAAAGCCTTGCAAAAGATTGGAACCAGCACTTCCATTTTCTGTGTAAATTAATGGATGCAGTTTGGCTCCCTGAAGTCAGATTCAGATTAGATGTGGATTTGAGACCTGCGTCTGTTTTTTATTAGACAGCTATGTTTAAAACACTTCAACATCTTAACAAATGTTTTAATTGCAAATACATTCCAGGTTGAAGGGGAAAAATAGTTGTTTCTTGCTGATTTTTTTTGTTTGTCAGAATTGAGTTCTAAATATTGGTATTACCCAAGCCTCTTCCTCATCACTAGAATTGATTGTCTCCCCCCTGCCCCATTCAAGTCTTTCCATGCCAGGCTTTTTTGCAGTGATTATGAGGAAGTATTCCTTGTATTCCTGGGCTTTGGACACTGATCATACTCTTTCTCCTGGCTTTTTATGCAGAGGGAATAAAGTTTTTTTCACTTGGGAACACAGAAAAAAAAATAGCAGAAAATTTGTAATGTGTCACTGGGTTTATAAGACTGTTGGATGCTGCTTTTCTAAATACGTGTAGCAGAGTTGCAATGAATAGTTGTAAGTGGTTTTCACATTGTATTGACCAAACCCAGGATTTTTGGTTTTTACAAACTTGCTGCTCTTTTCTTGTGTTCCTGGCACAGCAGAAAAAACATCAGCTCAATTGTGTGTTCATGTAACTGGTTGCAACTCTGCTACAAATCAAGCCTGGATGTGTATTCCAGAGGAGGCTAGTGCCATTCCAACTGGAATAATTCTGTGCTTGTTTTCCATTGCTGTAACTCTGAGCAGTGGTTGGTTTTCAGTGTTGTCCTGGTGTTTACACACAAATCCAGCTCTTTCAGGCTGGATTTGATATCAGTGTCAAAACTTAGTGAGTATTGGGATGTTAAACACCAGGAGTGTTTCCTGAGAGCCCTAATAGTTGGAGCAGCTCAGCTTTTTTGTGTTTGTGTGTGTGTTAGGCTGTGCCCAGTGGTATAATGTAAAAGCAGGCCCAGAACCTTGGCTGCCTGCTTGTAGCAGAAGATGCCAGAAATGTCTCAGCATTATGAATCTGCATTTTGAGTGTAGCATGACCTTTTTCCAGTGTGGTGGAGCACTATGCCAGGAGCTGAACAGGATTGCTTGCCTTGTTCCCAGGCCAGAGGAGCCTCCTGAAGGCAGATACACTTCCTTGACAAGTCTGTGAGCAAAGCAGGAGCTTGGCACTGTGTCCCTGCCAGCAGCATATTGCTTGTCCATCAGCCCCAGTGCTGCAGCAGGTCCCTCGTGCTTGTCAGCTTTTTTAGCATTTCTGAAAATTTCCTTGCCATGATGGCTTCTGTGTCATTTTGGGAAGCAGGTGGTGAGGAATTAGTAGTTATGAGCAATTTCCTTTTGACCTAAGTCCAGCTATATGAAGTTCCAGCTTCTTGCAAATGATTGTAACTTAGTCTTTGCAATGCAAAGGGAGTACTTGGAGCTTCAGAGTCTTCCAATGTAAGTTTTAAGCATGAATTTCAAAACACTTCGTAGATTAGGTATGTGATCCTTTTGAGATACTTAGCCATAAAATGTGGGATGTTTTAAGTTTTTCCTTAAGAACAGATCAGCAAAGTAGATTTACTACTTTTTTTTTTTTTATGTGACTCATTTCAGTGTCTAATGTGTGCAGTGAGTTGGCAGCAGCTACAGAGAAAACAACATTGCTGTGACTTAAAGTGGGCAAGAGGATCTGAGGGGCTGGCATGACCCAGAGCCACATGTCCTCACCCCTCTAGCTGTGGGTGGGCTGCAGGGAGCAGCAGCTCCAAGCCAGGTGTTTGTAGGAAGGGACATTGAAGGTTTGCTGCTGGAGTCAGGTACTTCTGCCTCCTGCCAGACAGGCTGGAAATCTGTCACTGCTGAACCTTTGTCAGACTGTACTTTGATGTACCTCCTCTCTTCTGTGGGATGGCTGATGTCATGTGGAGTATCCTTGCCTTCCTTGTGACTGTATTTCCTGTTGTTATCATATCCCAAGTGATGTGACTCAATAAAGATTTCCTTTTTGTGTCTTCCCAGGTGGTGGAGGTGTATGGGCTCCTGGCGCTGGGAATGTCTCTGTGGAACCAGCTGGTGGTCCCTGTGCTTTTCATGGTGTTTTGGCTTGTCTTATTTGCTCTTCAGATCTATTCCTATTTCAGTACACGGGACCAGCCTGCCTCCAGAGAGAGGCTCCTCTTCCTCTTCTTGACCAGGTAATTCAGGAGCCTGCAGACAGTTGGTTTTTTCTGTTTGAACTGTTTTCTGAAATGAGTGTCTGTGCGCTTTTAGAGATGAGATGTGGATATTTGCTTTATTGCACTTGGATACCCAACAAATATTTATCCTTATTGCAGCAACCATGCATATAAACCCTGTTAAGCTTGTCCTGCAAAGGCATGGATCCTATTCAGAGCAGACATTAATAGAACTGTGGGAGAGCTCCCAAAGAAAGCAAAATATTCCTTTGAGGAAGGAGTAGCCATAATTACAGCTTTAGTCCAGAAGATGTTTTCAGTGTATAAATTGGTTTTAAGTCTCAGCTGAAGTTCAGTCCATCTTATTAATGATCATGTTGCTTTCTGAGCCTTGGATGTCTTGCTTCATCATTTTAGTGTGGGACACATTCTTGAGTTCATCCAAGCAGCCAAAGCACCCAACTCACAGAGCAACTTTTGAGCCCTGTGGTTAATGTGGCAGAGCTGTAAAGATCAGAAAGATACTGGACTTGTAAAAACAGAAAAAGTTTTATAGGCCATAAAATTTTATGAAGTTTAAAGGGTGTAAGATAAAGGATAGAGGTCTGTGTTGGTGCTGTTACTGAAAGGCAGCATTTGAGGGATTCTCCTGGCTGGACCCTACATGTCTTTTTCAGCTGTTTGTACATACAGAGGGAGCAGGAATGCAGGGCAGAGAGGAGCTGGGTGTGCTGCAGAAGCTGGTTAGGCAGATTAGGTACAGTGCCTTAGTGGGATGGAGAAAAGAGAGGTAATAGTTGTCTAAACACAGCCAGCAAGCACAGAACAGAGTCTTTAGAGATCATGTATCATTAGTTCTGCAGTTTGATTAGTAACTTAGTCATCACTACAGTTTTCCAATCAGACTTTCCAGTTGCTGGGCTTTTTCTTGCCTTGCTATATCTGTCTGGTGCCATCCTGTAAGCTGTCAAAATTAATTATCATTAAGGAGAAATGCCAAGGATTTTTGCTGCATATAGTATTTAAATTGCTTATGGTGTCACCCTGCATTATGCAGAAGCACTGACTGTGTTACCTGCTTGTTAACTAAACCACTGGGGTCTAAAATTTTTCTTCCTGTTCATTTCTTGTTCCTCTCAAAATCTTTTCCATGGGTTTGTAACTGCTGTGATTCTTGAGAAGCCATGAAGAGTTCAGCTCTTTGGGACAATTTGTAAGCTTATTCTTGACACATAAACATAGTAAAGCTTCCCAGGCATCTCTTGAGCTCATAAGCTCCTCTGGGACCCTTGCATAGTAGATCAAGTTTAAGAAGAATCCTAACATTACTCTGACAAAAAAGCAGAAAACCAGGATTCTTGATTACTGATAATTTATTTTGAAACAAAACTTAAGAGTTCCTCAAATACCCTACATAAATAACTGCTTTAAATACTGTTTCTCACTATCTTGTACAGCAGGAAAATTGAAAAGCTTTTTCAGCCCCCTTGACTTGGTAAACAGGCAGAGTTGGAAGGCCTACCAGAAGTACTGTAAATAGTATATGTAAACACAGCAACATTTTCTGCAGTGAATTGCTTTCAAAGGATAGTTCAGGTTTAAGTAGTCACTGAAATAGACAAAGTAAATGTCTCTTGGATGAGCTTTGTTTATTTTTGAAGCATGTGCTTCCTCGAAATGCTTTTGTCAGAGCACTGGACTGCTTCACTCATCACTTAGTTAATTAGCAGGACATGGTTTTGACCATGGCAGTTTCTCCAAAGACTACTGTCCTAAGAAATGAATGAAGATTTTTTTTTTTTTAATGAATATGTCAGTGTATTACCTTGGATTATGCATATGAGTATTTCCAGATGTGTAACCCCTGGCTGACAGCTGGTTCTTCCTCTTTACCTGGCATTGGCAGTGCTGTGTTTCCAAACCCAAGGCACATTCTGGGGCTTTGGCTGCTTCAAATATCACAGTAGATAAAGGTCAGTGGAAGAGCTGTCTCTTATACACAGCTAATCCAGAAGCAGCCTGAAAACAAACTTGTTAAGCTCTTTTAAAACCTTCTTTAAAGCTCTTGTTTGCTGTCATATCTGTCATACACAAACAAAAACTTGGCAGCAGGAGGTGTGTGCTGTGCCAAGGTCTCAGCCTGTCATGTTGATCATTGGTGTCTGGTTATTTATTTTGTATGTAGTTGGTCTTTAGAGCTGGATTATGCTTCTGTGTTTGTATAGCACCTACCATAGGTCTGACCTTGTCCATGGAATCACAGATTTGTTTAGGTTGGAAAAGAACTCTGAGATCATCAAGTCCAGCCACTTAAACATGTCCCTTAGTGCCACATTTATATATCTTTTAAATCCCTCCAGGGATAGTGACTCCACCACTGCCCTGGGCAGCCTCTTCTAATGCCTGCCACCCTCTTAGTGAAGAAATTTTTCCTGATATCCAATCAAAGCCT
>WBND01001244.1:11723-27570 GCA_013398595.1 Tychaedon coryphoeus
AAAATAAAATAAAATAAAATAAAATAAAATAGCCATATACACATGTATGTTTGCCAGCGTATATTTGCGACTTCACAGTGGGAGGGAAAACGGTGGTCGTCTTCAATAAAGGAAAGCATCTTTCTGTAGACCAAACTGGTGCAATAAATCACTGTCATAAAACCGATTTTCCTCTTTAGCCTTATACCATTTTTTCCCCAAAAAGATTAGTTTAAAAATCTTTTAATTGGATTACTCTGGAAAATTAATCTCCTTTGGGCTGGCTAAGTTTGTATACCAAATATCTGGAATTAATTCAGTGCCACAAAAGGCATCTGCGATGTCTTTTGTTCGAACTAGTTAAAAAAGGGACAGGTAGGGAAGGTGGCATTTTGCCGTACGCATTCATATCCCCTCTCAGTTCTCTATGAATATTCATCACTGTATGTGTGGCATTGTAACGCATAAAATTGCTGTTGTAAAGGACATAAACAGAACTGTTTGCTGGACTGTGCTGTGGGTCAGGACACCAGCGGGGGGTGAGGAGTTTAGGGGGAAAAACAGAAGAAGGAAAATACTTTGGCAGCCCAAGTAGAAGTGGCACCGAGGGTCATACCCGGGCCGAAGCGGCTCTCCGTCGCCAGCCGCCCTCGGCCGCTCGGCGGGTGCGCGCTCTCTCCGCTCCGCTCGGAGCCAGCCCGCCTCCGGCCCCCGCTTCCGCGGCTGGCCCCGGACCTGCGGCGCTTTTGGAGCCCTCTGAGGGGAACTCCCCATCCCGGGCACCCGCTGGGGTTCAGTGGGATCCCTCAGTTTTTTGAGTGTGAGCAGCACCCTGGTGAGGTGTGGTTAATTGCTGGGGCGGTGGGAGGTTAGGGGCTTAATGACTTGTCAGAGGGGGTTGTGGTGACTCCGTAAAGCACCGTCTTCTCTCACCCCGCCTTTTACAAGTAGAGGCTGTCTCGCTGCTAAAAGAGCAATAAAGCTGGGCTCATTTATATATTTTTCCTTGTTTGTTTTCCCGGAAGCAAACGAACCTGCCGCTTGTTCCCCGGTTTATATGCAGATTGACACTACTCGGAGTTTTGGGGACGAAGGGGCAGGGAGCGGTTCCTCCCGGTTGTGGAGGGGGCTGAGATGGTGAGAGAGAAAGTTCCTCCTGGGTGGAGCAGGAGGCAGGTATAGCTTGTGCGAGTGTCCGTGTGTGTGAGCTGAGATTCAGGCTGGGCAGGTGAGGGGAGAGCACGGGGTGGGCACGAAGCAGGCTGAAGGATGCGGTTGAGGAGTATGAAGGTGAGGATGAGAGTGAAGGTAGGTTTTGACCTCTTGAGCACTGGTCCAGCTCAACTTCCTGTGGAATAATCTCTCTGCCCAGACCCAAATCCCAGCCAGGCTTGCACGCTTGTCGCGCTTTGTAAATTGTGTGTGGCACTTCCAAGTCAGCATTAAATTTTCAGTGTCAGCCGCTGGTGAACTGTGAACTGCCTAGTGGGATTGTCTGCGTTTAATAATACGTGACACAAACACGAGAAGGGAAAACACTCAGAGCAAGGTGAACGTCCCATGCTACAAGCTGACGCTGGGCATATCACAGGAGCCTAAGCCCCGAAATCCTGCAGACAGGTGGGGCACTAGTGCTCACATGCAGCCAAACAACTTCCACCACAACGTGAGATCCTTGTGTGGACGTGCACAAGTAGATCGCTCTTTCCAAACTGAGTTTATGTACTTGCTAAAGAGCCCTGCGGTCCCCGCTGACCTTGCACCTCCCTCATGTTTCTTCCCACCGTGCACAGGTAAAAGTTTTTCAGCCCCGTGCTGTAGCTAAACAGATTAATAAATGTTGACAGAATCTTTATCCCTAATCACATGATGTTAAATGAATCTTAAAGTCCCTTCTGAGACAAACGAAGAATTCTCTCTCTCTCTCTCTCTCTCGTCTCCCTGTCCATCTGCCTGCACTGTGGATGTGCCTTGTGGAAAATGTTCACAGTTTGGAGGATTCTAACGTCAATTTTCCAGCTTTGAGCTCCCTCTGGAAGCGGTAAGAGCAATTACTCCATATCACTGTACATATTCCACTGCCATGGTGGATCGCAGGTATTGCGGGTGCTATTGTTTGCCCTTCCGCAGCCCCGAGGCCAGAGCCCAGAGGCTGCAGTGCCCCGTACAGTGCCGAGCACACCCTCAGAGCCCGGGGCTCCCCCCTTGCTGGGTGCGCACAGAGGTGGAGAGAGGCAAATTGGCGTCCTCACCCACCCCCGCTCCTCGCCGCCCGCTGGCCTCTCCCGCCTGCACTCGGCACGGAGATTCCCACGAGATTCTAACTTCCTCCCACGGAGGGAATAGACAGCTCACGTGTGGACAGGTATCTTTCACGGTTTAATGTCAGGAGTGCCGAAAGCCTAATGCAAGGCAGAAGGCAAAAGGAGCTGGGACTGCCCTTCAGCCCCAGGCTGGGAGTGGACGTGGGGGGGGGGGAGGGTGAAGGCAGTCACTGCACCGAAGGATCCGAGAAAAAAACTAGGCAGAGACGACAGACAAAACGACTGCTAAACAGGAAAATACCTAGAAACCCCGACTTGTGCACATTTGACCAAAAAGCGTCTGGGACGGTGGGTTTTAATTTAGGCTGTGCAATGCTCCTTTGGAGACGATGTAAAGGGCGCATTTCTAACGAGCTACAAAAGTGAGGGGTGGAAGAAGGATGCTGTGCTATGCCGGAGCATCGCCAAATTGCATTAAACTGTGTCATGAATCAGTGTCATGATGACGTATGACACACCACAAGGGATCATGATGAGTGGCTGGCATAATAGACATAGATAGTGGACCAAAGTCTCCTTGACAATTCTTAGTCATATGTCTTGGGGGGATAGTTTTACATTCATGATCCGTTTATTTGGAGCCAATACAGGGAGAGAGACACATGAAGCACACAGCTGAATCTGTCTAAGTAAGATGAAGACGGTCTTAAATGGCACAAAGCGTTGCCGGGGGGAATCTGAGGAGGTGGCAGGTTTAGAAGCAAAACACTTGGCAGAAACCCACCTGCTATTAGGCTCTACCTAATTAAGCAGGGCGCCCCTGGTTTCTCCCACCAGCCCAGGAAAGGGTTGGCTCACCCAGCTCATCCCCGCTCCTCCGTCATTCAGCTGCAGAGTTTCTGAGGAGCCACGCACCCCCGTGCCGCAGGCTGACAACCTCCTGTCCCATCGAGAACTGCGGAATGCCACCCGTGTCCTTCTCCGGCTTTGCTGCGGGCTGCGAAGCGCCGAGACCCCAGTGTTAGCAGGGGCAGGTGGAAAAGGATCCTCCCTTCGGCTCTGCCGAGCAGACAGAAAGCACACCTCTAATAAACGCTTAATCCGAGAAACTCACCCAATGTGCCCCTCACTACGTGCTGGGGAGCCTGAGTTGCTGGAGCTGAGGGTTTTCTTTTGTTTGCCAACTTCTCGAGCTGCCAGAGGGAAATGTCTTTACTTTTTTTCCTTCCCCTCTCCCCCAGACTTAAGTCCCCTGTTGCCGGGGTCTCCAGAAGGGCAAGAGGGCCCCAGCGACCCTTCGAAGGCGATCAGCACACCGAAATGCGCCTCGGCTGGTTGGGAATGCTTGCCATCCCAGCGGAGATCACTGACAGGCTTCTTCCCGGGAGACTAGGTTAGCAAGGCTCCCTCTTCACACAGACCCTTCAAGGGCATTGGTAACCTCTAGAAATCTCCATAGGAGGCATTACAATGAACAGAATGAGTGAAATATGCTCGGAAAATAAGAGAAAGAGATGGGAACCCTCTTCAGCCTGAACCACACCCCTACCCCCCCCAAAAAAAAAAAAAAAAAAAAAAAGAAGTCTGATAGTCCAGATACTAAGAAGTTCACTAACTGTGTGAGTATCTAATGAAGGGAATAGCGACATGGTTAACAGAATGCATCTAGTTAACAGTGACTTAATTTGATTCGGAGGCTGAAAAAGCCTTTTTAAATCAGTCCGGATTTTCTGGCCTAAACGCAGCCAATTTTGGAATATGGAGGTTGTACTGAGTCTCCCTTCTTTCAAGAAGTCCTCTGAAAGGTAATAGCATAGGTGAAGTAATGTAGTTACACTGTGCAAACTTTTGTAGTCTCTTTCTTGGCAATTTAATTCGGTGCTTCTTCACTTTATTAGAAGCAGACTGACTCCATCAACGGCTATCTCCGTGTTTAGACGCATGACTGCTTGAAGCAATTAGGCTCCCCAATTTGCATATTTCTCCCGACCTCAGCAGCATCACTGGATCCTTACGTTATCAACCTTTTTAAAGTAGGGGAAAGTCGGAATAAAGCATGACTCCTCGGTGTGTAGGGTGGAGAAGCCGACATGGAAGCGGGCTGTCAAAATTACCTTTTTGCCCTTAGAATGGGAGGAGTGAAAAATTAAAATAAAGAAACGTGCCTCCAGAGAGTGCCCCGGTAGTCGGGTTTCGGCAGTCTAGCCATTCCACGAGTTTCCTGCTGATTTCCAGCGTGTTTCCGAACTCCCATCCGTCCCCCACCGCCTTCGGGGGGTCGCCCTGAGGGATGGGTGGTGCTCCTGGTTCTGTCCCACTTCCGAAACATGAATGACATCCACACGGGGAGAGAAAAACAGCCAGCGAGGGTGCGGGAGCCGGACCACGCAGGCACCGCCGCCACCACACGTGTGGTTTTGTTTTTGTTTTATCGAGGCGGCGCCCGTGACCGGGAGCGGCTGTCGCTCCCGGCAAGTCCTCCTCCCTCGGAGGGGAGAGTATCATTTGGATATCACCAAGTGATTTTTAAGCGCCAGTCAACGGTATCCGTGCGGTTTGCTCCGCTTGGGTTTCCCTAAGAGGGGACTAGCAAAAGGTGTGCGAGGATGGAGGGGGAGAGCGGATCGAATGCTGCCCAGTGGTCATAACCACTGACGACGCGGATAGTGGTCTACTCCTTGCCCTCAACCTCCCCTCCGGCGCTGCCCCACATGCATCCCATGGAGCTGAAAAAGGATTAGTCCACCTGGTGCCTGAGGGGCCCGATCCTGCAAAGCCTGGAGGACCTTCAGAGATTCCCACCCCTTCCCCCTTCAAAAGTCAGTATCTCAGCCACTTGCCCATCGTGGGTAAAAAGAACCATTTCCTGGAAGTCCATGGAGGGGATCAGGGGAGCTAGTGCTCAGCAGGTAGAGCCATTCACCCAGAGCTTTGCAGCAGCATGAGGAAAAATCTCTATAAAACTAAACAGGCAATCAGCTGAAATCTATCCCCTTTAAATAAACTGATTCCTTAGTATTTTCCCAGTATTGTTGTAAGCTGTTGTCTGTGATGTCCCCCAGGGCTCTTTCCTCTTCTCTCTGATTTGGTGTATAAAAGCACCTCTGAGTGATGGATTACTGTGTCATTGCAGCCTGCGAAGGATTAATTTGTTTCATTGATTTCTCTTTAGGCAGATTGCCAGAATTCTCTGCTTCCCACCTTTCTTCAGGACTTCCAGCAGTAATAGACAGCAACAGCCCAAGACAAATCAGCCCATTCTTGTAAAAATAGAAACACAAAATCCTGAAGTCCCAGGGAAGCTGTAAAGAAGTTTTTTCCTTATGCTGTAGATCCATTAATTCTTAAAGTGAGTCCATCTTCTGTCTTTTCACCACTTCCCTTTTACAAAAAAGGTTACTATGTCCTCGAGGGAGTTGCTTAGTTTCAAGAGCAATTTCAACAAGCAGTTGGATGTAAGCAGTGGGCATCTGATGGTCATGGAGAGATGTTTTGTTAATGCTAAACAGCAGGGGTAGGAATTACAGGAAGATTGCATAAACTTCCGGGTTCACTCTTTCTTAAAGCCTACAGACCACCTACAGCTAATCAGTTTTCTATCCATCTACCTATCTGGGTTATTGAGATAAAATGCAGTTTATGTCAGGTCCTGGAGTTGCTGGTCTGATGTGTATGGGGGTGGATGGGACTGGGATCTCCCAGACAGTTCGTCTGCATGTTTTCAGGATAATTTGATAAAAAGTCAGGCCTTTTAGTGTTGGGCTGTGGCTAAAAAAGGGAGCTGGGCAGTCCTTTCAGTGCAGATTGTGGAACTGTGAGGAGAGAGAACAAGACCTGCCGCTGCTACTCTGATCAAACACTGCTCTTTTTAGACCTGCTTTTTCTGCAGCAGAGACAGGACAGCTGTGCTCTTCTGTTTGTTTCCACAGTGCAGCACTAAATACTGTACTGATTGAGTCTTTACAAGTTAAACTTTGGGTGTACCTAGTGCTATGTATAGACAACTGTCTTTACAGCTTGGGCTTGTGGAAAGCTGTATTGTGCAAAACCAGCATTTTAGATATCATGAAGAGCAGATAAATGTTTATCTTACCTCTGCATTTGCCTTGTGATGAGCGTGGCTCAATAGCTACTTTCAAAGGGACAGTAAATTTATTGTATTGGACAGAACAGACCCACTGAATAGCAAACCTAGGAAATTTTGAAGTTACAGTCCTACTATTTTTTCCCCATAGTCTCTTGGTGGATGTTAGCCTAGTACTTTCTTTTATTAATTTTTTGTAATTTCAGGGTGTAATCCAAATACCAGTACTAGAGTCACAGCATGATTTCCTTGTCATCCCACAAGGAAATACGCCTTGCCCTGCCTGACTAATGTTCTTGTGTTTTCTTGCACAAGATCCCTCTGTGGTCCGTCGAGTCTAACTTTCCCTTCTCTACCTGACGGGTTTCAAAGGAACTTTAAAAGTAGCCGTAAGGAGTTCATTATTGTTTTCACTCCCGGGAATCCCCTGAAATCCCTATTTTGTCTGGGGAAACCCTGCAGTGTGGGTTAGCCTGCAGAAGGACAAGGCATGGCAGCCTGGAAAATGCTGTTATCCAGGGGGATGCTGCAAACTTTCCTTCAAAGGCTTCTGCGGTCAAACAGGCACCCCCACATTTCTGGCTTAACACAGACCTCTCTGCCTGGCATTCCCACTCCTGATAGTTTTTCACGGTCAAGTAACTTTGGAAATAAAGGCACAAAATGCAACAGTTCACATTTTTCCTGCTTGGATAGTCAAGCCCCGGGGATGCTTGGCTCTCAGGGCAGAGTTTGTCTTGCTTGGAAGCAAACGCTCTCATCTGCTTTGCCCCTTCCTCCTTGCCAACCCTTTTCAGCTTACACAGGGGAATCCTTCTGCTCCTTTGCTAGGCAATAAGGAAAGTTATGCTCTTGATTAATAATGATAACAATATTATTGGCTTGGAAACTCTGAGTTAGGAGCAAACACAGATTTCCATCCTTATCTCTCCAGTTTGCAATAAAACAGGCAGAATCCATCATAGACCAAATTTAAAGCGCTTAAGTGAAGCTTGCATCCTTTCATCTCTTCAGGACTGGAAAGAAACAGGGTCTGTTAAACTAGCAAACATTAACCTCTTGCATAGTTCTGAATGTAGGATTAATGCTTACTGAAGCGACAGCTGTATGACCCTCACCCACACTAACTATACATTAGGGCTGTGACTCTATTGATTGAGAGAAGTTTGTGTGAAGAAGCACTCCCCACCAGGGAAAAAACCAGACTGGAGTGGGAAAAAGCCATTTGTACTCTGCTAAGATGCACTTTTAAAAATCTCAGTTCCCATTTCTGTCATCCACAGTGCAGATGAGCTGAAATCTGTATGCTTTACCCTGTAGTTCTGGTGCATACAGACCACACACAGTTTTCAGCTGTGACCCTGGGAGTGGCTCATCTTTGGACAAGACAGACCTATGCCAATGCTTTATTTGCACGTAAGTGGAGGTTTACTTGGACTCTGCCCACATGGGGTTTTGTGTCCTTGTGGGATTCTGACTGGCAGTACTTTAGCATATCTATTCCTATGTAGCTAATTTGGAAGAGACTGGTCTCTAAGACTTTTCTCCCTCATCCCATAAACTAACGAATGGAAGAAGTACTGATGGGTAATATGTTTGTCAACTTTCTTTCCATTAAAGTATGAAATCATCCTATGAAAACACAAGTCGATTGTTTCCTAGGGTTTGCTGGGTTAGACACAAACACTGGATTTGACTTTGGTAACACCCAATTCTTGTGTTATCTAACTCTTTTTATAACATTGAAGTTCACAGAAGTAACTATAATTTCAGTGCGTTTCTGTAAAAAGACATTTTTAGGGCCCATCAAAACCCTTTAGTTAGAGTAATCCTGAAGTGTCATCTGTCACTTGAAATTCATGTTTATAAGGGACTTATAACAAAGGTGAGACCAGATATTTTAGAATTGCATCTTTCAGTCAAAGTAGTTTTTGCATTAAGTGTGCTGGCAGACAAGCTGTAAGGATACTGGACTTGCACTTAGCAGTGCTGAAACCCTGCAGTTCTGGAAGATGCAGGCTTTGGTCAGCCTGAATCATCAGGTATGAGGAAAAACAAACCTGCAAGGAAGAGAAACAAAGATGCCTCCTCTGATGGACACAATGGGAATTTGTGCCTTGCTAAGACAAATCCATGTATTTTGTAGAAGGCAATTTCTAGACCCTGGGCCCAGCTTCTGGAAAATAAAACAGAAGAGATCCTGACTGAAAAGGTGAACATTTAGTCAGAGCTCTGATACAGGGACTTTTTTTTTTTCCCTGTAGCAGCAGGGAGTAACTTTTTTGCCCTGAATTATTTCAAGCCACACATCTGTAGCTGTATGCGTAGGTAGGCAGGGAACTGCTGGATACATGAAGGCAGGAAGTGGGGTGCTAGAGGGTATCAGTCCTGCTGCTCTCAACTCACCCCTAATTCATTTAGTTCAAACAGCCAGGTGAAGATTAGAAAAAAATACCATGGTATAGCAAGGTACCCAAAAACTGGACAACATCATTTCTCTGGAAACATGCCCTCCCAGAAAGTAATTTGATTTTTTCCTCCATCAAATTTGTTTGTTTTTAATTCATCTAGAAATTTGAAGTTTTTTAAGGTATGAAATGGCATAGAAATGGAAAACACTCATAGACTTCTCAAAAGAATTTGGAAAGGAAGTAGATCTCTTGCCTACCCATTTACCTCTGCTATTATGAAGCTTTAAACCAGCACTAGTAAAATTCACCTCTCTGCATTAGGTATTGCTATATTGCAGATCAAAATTTTGCAGTTTGCAGAACCATGGGAAGACTACTACAATTTAATCTGTTTTGTTAGAACTCAGCATTCAGTGAATAAGTTTCTGCTTTTCCACAAAAAGTGTGAATTAAAACTCTGAATGAATAAGAATGTATTACTTCATATTTTACAGCCATTGATGTATTGATAGTGCATTTTTTTCCAAGTGAGTAAAAAGCATGTGGCTTACCACACTAGTGTCTCTTTACTAAGATCACAGGCAACGTATTGAAAACGGTGGGATGCTAGATAGTTCCAGTGCGTTATGTAGCTATTAAAATTAGATGTACTTACACCATGCTGAAGGAAGTTAAGGAAATGCAGTTCTGGGTCTAATCAGCTTTTCAGCTTTGCTGTGTTCCAGTATATCAAGGAGACCATCACTAGTAAACCATGCTTATGTATTGGTAGAGATCATGGCTCTAGAAGGGAAGTATGGTTGTCTCATTCCAAAATCTACTGTTTATTAATATGACAACCATTGCACCTGTTCATGAGCTTGTGACTTGAAAATGATCCCTGTCAGACTTTTTTTGAAGAGCTCAACATGAACTTTCTTGACTTACTGCTATGAGACTCCTTCAGCTAGAAACACTGACAGTGACATTAGTTGGAAAAAATGCATAGGTTTAGTCCACACTGCACACGGCACTAACAGTACATTTTGACCTTCTGCACTCAATTATCTGTGGATTTAAAATAATTTTTGAAATAATTTTAGCAGTCAGAAAGGCATTACAATTACCTATGATACTTCTTTATCAAAACGGTGTTTTATCTTCTGTGTAATATTTTCATGTTCTCCCCTAACATTTGAATAGTAAAGACAAAATTACCCCAGATTTTATAGTGCTTTTTGTAATTTTTCTCAGTTTTTCTAACTGAGGCAAAATTATCTTGTCAATGTTGCCATTTTGGTTTTCAAATTTCTTTTTTCATCCACTGTCACAATGGCACCCTATCTGGTGTGCGAGCATTTCCACAGACTTCTGTTCAGAATGTTATGTTTTCTCTGGAAATAAAAAGATGCCCCAAAACGTGAATTTTGCTCATGGTTACACTTCAGTTGTAGTTTACATTTGATTTGATGTTGCCCCTTAGAAATCACAACAGCTTTAGAGAAGGTTTAAAAGGCACGTAGTGATCCCTTGCAATTATCATAAAATAGCATGGTAATGCCTACAACAGTAGGAACAACACCCTGGCTATAATACAGTTTGGTTAATTACATCTTGTTTTTCTAAATTCAAGTTTATTTGTAAGCTTGATCCAAAGCTTCCAGAAATAACTGTTTTTCCCAGTACCGCTTTTTGGACATGGACAGGTTGTATTTCATTGCTACGTGAAGCCATCTCCATGTTCTGTGCTTTTTTAAATTTTAATTTATTTTATTTCATGGTTGTTTTTGATTGTTTTTGTTTGTTTGTGTGCTTGTTTACTTGTTTTTAAATAAGAAATGACCTTTGAGTTATAGGGAGGTGTAAGCTTTTCATCTGGATGATCAATAAAGTAAATTGCTTAAAATCCTTCTGGCAAAAATATATAATAAATTTAATTGTATCACTTAACAGTTAGTTCTTGGTCACACAGACTATCACCATGAAAAAAAATTAAAAATACATCAGTACAAATATAAAAGACAAGAAGCAATTGTCTGTCATTGGACTTGCTTTGTAGGTAGGGGAAGACGCCAAAAATAAAGCATCTCACAGCATGGGTGCACGAATCAGTTAAAAATTGCCTGATTCAGTTGTCAGGATATTGAAAAAATATATTTAGAAATGCATGAGACAGCAATGAATAGTATAGCAAACAATGAGTTAAAATTTCAGTATAAGAGAAACTGCAATTAAGGGACTTCCTAAGTAATGCTAGCTGCATGGCTCAGAAGTTTTGTTTTGCAGCAAAAGCCTGAAAAAGAAACTAAGTATTGAAAATCTGCACATCTGAATATGATTAATACATATTAAACTACATCTTCAGCACAGTTACATATTTAAGGTGGTTGTGTCTTGTTTCCATCTCTGTCTACAGCCATCTATCTGATTCTGCTGGGCTACAATAAAAATACAGCTTTGGATGTCATTCTTTATTAAATAATCATACAATGTAAAGATGCTTCTCAGCTACAGAAAGAGGGTAAAGCAGTTTCTCTTTAACAAATGCCACACTATATGAACTATGTAATTTCCATGGTTATAAAACAACTTGAGAAATTGTAGTGCAACAATATGATATATGCTAGGATTGATTAATCCAAAAATCCTTTCAAGAGGAAAAATCATGGGGGGGATAAGGAAGGGAAAACCTTTCTTTTCAGTTCAAGCTTCACTTCCTAAAGGTTTAGCTTCTGTGGAGAAAAACCTCACATTCAGTTGTTACGTTGAGTGGTCACTCAATTTGTTTATTCATTATATGCAATAAATAGTCAAGTGTATTCTTTTCAGTATATATGAATAGTTCAATTTATTCTGCTGAAAGAGAGATAACTATCAGAAATAGCAATAGAAGTCACATAATGAGATAAGAATACTAGAAAATCTGAGGATTTCAGTACAGTCCATTATTCATTCAATTCCTGGCAGCCTTTACGATTACAAATCACTTGATTGACTAACTAGACATTCTCAAAGTGAATTATGAATCAGATTCATTTTTCGTGGTTGAGAGTCGGTACATGTTGTAACTCTTCCACTTTGTGATATATCAAGCTCTTGTAACAGTAATAAGAGATATAATCAACTCTTTATTTGAGGACAAATAAATTGGCTTTTCAAAAATGAAATGTGGTTGCTAACATTTTAACAGTGTGCAATGTAATTCCTTCCTGCTATTCTCAGAGTGCAATCTGCTGTGATGACACAGCTTTTGAATATTTGACTCTGCTGAAATTCCTTTAGGAGCCTCACACCCTCAGTCCAGGCATACTGATCTCAGCAGAAATTTGGTGCTGGGTCTAAGAGCAGTGAGTGGTTCCTTTACTTGTTGAAAACAAGCCTTAGACACTGAAAACCTGGGCCACAATTTGCCCTTTTGTGCCTGACTCTGATCTCAGCTTGGGAATACTGAATAGTTTTAAAGCTGTTTAAGTTTACTTTGAAACACAAAAAAGGAAAAAAAGAGAAGAATCTCTTCTAAAGTATGCTTGACCCTCAAGTCCTCTTTCATGAAAAAGTCCCTCAGGCTTTTGTGGAAATTATGCAGAGGGAATGACTGGCAGGCTACGGTAGGACTCATCTGTAGAACAAATGCACAACCAGATCACAAATTCCCCTGAAAAAGGTTTAGTGAGAGGTGCATTTCACCTTCAAATGATGACAGGGAAAACAAAATTAAAAAAAATACACTGCTCAAAAATCTGTGTGAGTGAATGTCCAAGTAGAAAATCACTTTAAAGAGCATTTGTGCCCTACATCTTCATGGCAGATGTAGCCCACAGTGCTGGTTTGGCTTTCTGGGGTGTGGTGGTCTCCGGATGCTCATGTCCCAGTGAGCAGAGCCAGCTCCCCAGTGTGGTGATAGGGGCTGGAGTACATGATACAGGGTCTGAGGGACAGGGTACACCACATCCTCTGGTACATATGCTGAAACAACGCATCTTCCCATATGGGGTTTTGTGTAACAACAACACCACAGGCCACAGTTTTGGGGAGGAGGAGAGGATTTTTCTGCTGGTTAGGGAGGTTAGCCCATTGCTTGTGTGTTTATTTTAGTTCTAGTAAAGGGACAGGCTGATACTCGGTGAGTTAACATTATTTAAAGAACAATTTCAAAGACTTAAATCCCCTCTGTTTCCCTTCTGAAACACAAAAGCACATCTCTAAAGCAAGACCTTATGGGAGAAAAGATGTGTTACCCCTTCAGTTTTAGAAGGTCTTAATGTGGTCATTCATTTTAGAAACAATGGTTACAGTCTTCAGATTTCTTCTTTATTCACCTTTCTATCTAATTTCTGGTCTTCTAATAACCATATTTAAATGCTGAGTAGTTTAGAATATTATTAAATAGCTTTCATAGGATTTTAAAAATTTCTGATTACATCATGAGTACAGATTATTAAATATTCCATTCATTTTAAAATTATGATTAAGAGGATAATACCAAAAAAGATGTTTGCAACAATTTTAACTAAGCTGTGTTAATTGAATTAGTGGATAAGAAATGAGCTTTAAAGGGTGAGAAATGACTGAAATCAAAGCCTGCATAGTTTTAAAATCAAGTGGATTGAGAAAATGGTCAGAACTGCAGAATGGAGGAGGTGGGGGAGTCAAAATCTGAATGAATGGTTTGAGTAGAAAATTCACTTACTTTTAGGCCATGTGTATTTTTTTTCACAGAAATGGTTTGCAATGGTGCCTGATATCTTGTGGGTAAACACGAAAGGTAAAAAATTCCTGCTAGCTACCAACAGGATACATGTTGCTAATTGTCAGGCAAAGGTATGCAGCAAGAGTGGACACAGAAAAATCTGCTCAATAGTTGCCACACCTGGCAGCTCTGTATCCACTAATGTGCATAAGCACAGCAGATCCACCTCCAGTATGCCTGGGTCACACTGGTAGGGATTGCTGTCCGAACTGGTGCATGGAATGGTGATGGTTTTGTTGCCTTTTGTTTAATATCTCAGGTGTGGGCCACTGTTCTGATCTAACATCTGTTTCTAACAACCATTTGTCAGCATAGCATGAATTTTTGTTAGGCTGTTTTACTTATTGCTCTGAAATACTGGTTGGGAGTTAAATGCCACTTTTCTTGTTACCATTTTCTTCTTGGTGGCCTTCTCCCAGATCCTCACCATTCACATGGGATGCTCCCACCTCACCATTTGTAGCAAGACCATAGCTCCAACCTATCTGGAAAAGAGGCAGGATTTTTTCACTCCTGTTCCGTAAACGTTAACCAGAGAGCAAATGAGTTACCAGAGACACTCGCATGCTGGAGGAACTTCTGGAGTTATCAATACTTATGAAAAGTACAGCACTCTTTGCAGTTTCCTTCTGGGGATGTGAGAGGAAACCAATACTTGCGAAATAGAATGGGGAGGAGAATCACGGGAAAGCAAATGAAAAGCAGGGTGCAGAACTTAAGGTACCAGTAAGGGATGATGGAGGACCTGTGCCTTTGTTTGAAAGATGAACACAGGCAGCCTGTTAAGGACAGGCTAACTCACATGACAAACATCAGGTTGGCTATCACATGTATATTGCTTGCAAATGGATTCTTTACACTAGGTACTTGCTGCCTCTTTCTTTGGAATGTATGCTGGTTTCAGAAATTTTGAACTGATTCAGGGCAAAAAGAAATCTAAAGCATCATACATCCCAATGAAACTGGGGAAAAGCTACCTGCAAAAAAGCAGCTCTTGAACCCCAAAGAGAAAAGCATAAAATGAATCTGAATTTATTTTGAACCAAGAATAATAAAATACTGTAATTAATCATGGAGACATTAGCATTGCAGGCTTAGTTATTTAGGTTGGGATTTAATATGTACCTCTTTCTTTCAACCTTAACAGCTTTAATTATTTTTACAAACAAACAAACAAACAAACTCACTGCATCCTTAAACACTGCTAATAAAAAAATCAAGTCATCATTGATATTTGAAAACAGAAACCAGAAAGAACATATTGCATTCATACCAACTACATACCAAGCAGAATGTTAATAACATTAACCTTTACTCTATCAGATATTTTAGAGAAATACCACTATATTTTTTGCAACGGCTCATATCTGTCATTTAACTGACATGTGAACTTTTCTAAGTTTGCCAAATCACTGAGGCCTGAATACCATTCAGCAATGTTAATTTTGTTTTCCTATTCCAGCTTTTACACAATTATTCTCATGGCAATCATTCTAGCCTTGAGTATAAATAATACTTCAAGTGGTTTGTTGATATCCAAAAAATGATGTGTATCTACATTAAGAGATTCTGGAATCTAATGGGAAAACCATGCATATTATTAAGCTGAAATGCCTATTTCTTTCCTCCCAGATGGGAAGTAGTACAGGGTAGTGCCATGGCATATGCATTAATTTTATTCCTTCCACAAATTTTAGCACATATTATTTTTGCAGATTTTGAATCTTTGCCTCCTACCCAGTGTACAGGAGAGTTAAAAAGGAATTTGCTGCACACATCTCAGTCTTAACAAGGACCCTGGGTAACTCCTAGGTGAGCCGAGGAAGAAAAGCAAGGGAACAGTTCTGCTTTGGAGAAGAGTAAGAGAAAAAATGAGAGTTTGGTAGGAGGAAATCCTGAGGAGGATTAACAGGAGCAAAAAGAGAGACAGAGAGTCCACTATTTTCCTGGCCCCCATATTTCAGTTCTACAGGCTGGGCATGCTGGATCTGAAGGTCCTAGCAATGAGTAAAAAGCACATTTAAAATGAGGAGGATTGCAACCAAATAATAATGAAGAACATAAATCCCAATATCTGTTCTTTGGTGTTGCTACCCAATTAAAACTTAGTCTGTAACAGTTTTCTTCCTAGTCTATGGATGTCTGGCACATTATTTCACACATTTTTATCTCATATTACTTGCTTTGCCAACTTCCAGGCCATTTCTTAATTTTTCTTTCTTTTCAGTCCAATGGAGCTTTTAGTTTCCTCAGAAAGTGGAAGGAGCACCCTCTATTACAAGCTGAGTATTTGTGTGGGAGCACAGTACTTTATAGATACTCAAAAGAATAAATTTAAAATTGTGATTGCTGGTGTTTGCGTGTGTGCAAGCATAGTGTG
>WBND01001244.1:43257-58567 GCA_013398595.1 Tychaedon coryphoeus
GCCCCCAGCCAAACTCTGTACTACCAATCACAGCCCCAGCCAAACCCTGCACCACTGACCACAGCCCTCTGGGATCCAGTGCTCAGCCAGCTCTCAATCCAGCTGAGGGTCCATTCATCCACCTACACTTCTTGAGTTTTCTAATGTGGATGTTATGAGAGACAGCCTTACGAAAGTCAGGGCAGACAATAGCCACTGCTCTCTCCTCATCCAGTGGGGTAGGTTTTCATTGTAGAAGGCAGGTTGGTCAAGCATGATTTACCTTTAGTGAATCCTTGCTGACTCCTCCTGATCACATTTATGTCTTCCATGTTGGTAGATATGGCCTCCAGAATAAAGCCCTCCATTTTCTTTCCAGGGATTGAAGTGAGGCTGACTGGATGGTAGATCCCTTTGTCCTCTTTCTTGTTCTTTTTGAAGACTGGAGTGACATTTGCTTTCTTCCAGTCCTCAGATACCTCTCCTGATCTCCATGACTTCTCAAAGAAGCGAAGCCTGTTTATGATGTCTGGCACTCATGGGTGCATCCTGCCTGTGGATCATCGCCTGTGGACTTGTAGATGTGAAATTTATTTAGGTGCTCTCTGACACAATCCTCCTTCATTGAAGGAAGGTCTTCTTCCTAACATTGATACATCCTGGTCTCCAGGCTTAGAGATCCCTGGAGCCTGATGTTATTGGTGAAATGCAAAGCTGCAAAGAAGACATTCAATAACTCTGCTTTCTCTGTGTCCTCTGTTACCAGAGTGTGCTCCATTTGCTAATGGGTCCACATTATCCTTTGTTTTCCTTTTGTTATTTAAGTATTTGAAAAAGCCTTTTTTTGTCAACCTTGACATCCTTGGCTAGATTTAATTCTAGATGGACTTTGGACTAATTTAATTTCTACTTATCCTGACCACCTCTCTATATTCACTCCAAGTGGCCTGACCTCACTTCGATCTCCTGGGAACTTTTTGCTTATAGCTAGCAATGACAGGGCTTTATTCATCCATGGAGTTTTCTTGTGCCCTTGGCCTAACCTGTTCCTCACCAGATGCATTTTTCTTGAGCCTGAAAGAGGAGAACCTTAAGGATTGACCAGCTCTTGGGGACCTCTCTTCCCTGCAGCAGGTCCTGCACATTTTCTTTGCACTGTACAGTCACAAATATAACTTGTTTACATGCTCCTGTGTCTTGTCTTGATACATTGCTGAGTTTGGCAGTTTAGAAACCTTGGGTTAATGATTCCCTGTAATCATAGCAAACTTCCATTTTGGGTTTACTTAAAAACAGGATAAAAAATGAAATTAATTTTGAAATCCTTCTTCATAATTGTCACATGAGGACAAAAAGTTGTCCTCTTGAGTCCTGAAAACTGATGTAAAATGTCAAAGCTAGAGCTCCTCTCCAGTAAGTTATTCTCAGTAAATTTTGCCTGTTTGTTGCACACATACACATATATACACATCTTTATATATGCTTTCTCCTTGTGAAAAGCATTCTGGCTACTTAGCAGGCATGTGGGATCCTGCATAAATTATGTTGATTCTATATGATTCAAACTACAAAATATAAAATTACATCCCATTTTCAGCATGTGAATACATAAACTATGAAGATTGTGAAAGATCAAATTGGAAATTCTTCGTTCTCATTTATGAGGATTTTTTTCATCCCACAGTCCCATTGGTTTCAACTGGGCTGAGTAAGGTCTCACATAAGACCACATTCTGGCCTTGTTTTAAAAGCACATCAAGTCTCCAATCTTGCAATCTAATCTGTGCAAAGGTAGTCACATTATGCCAGTGGGCTGTTTTTCTGGCATGGGAAGACATTTCATGGATAAGGGCCGTAAGAGTTAACCACCCAAACAAAAACATGACAATGCTTCACTGCAGCATTTTATCTGATGTTTTGAGGTTATATTAACTTTTAACTTCAGAGACATTAAGTGTTTCTCCACCAAAAAAGTGTAATATTCTTGAAGTATTCTCACAACTTTAAGATGACAAACATCACACAAATGTTGGAGAATGGCAGTGTAGTCACTTCTGTAAGTCTGAAGTGAACTACAGCAGGAAAATGTCCTTTCAGGACACCCATTCCTCCTGTTGGATTCTTGCATGATCGTTTTCCCACTGTCTTGTACTGAAGTTTCCAATTTGCTTGTGAGCAACATGGGTATGAAAGCTCAATTGGCCACCCAAAAGGTTTAACAGATCACTGGACAGATGTGCTATTTCTGTGACAGTGAAACAGAGGTACTTACGTATTTTAGACAGCATTACAGTGCCCATCTGCTTTCACTGCTATCTATTTTAATATTAACAGTGATCAGAAATATGAAAAAGTACCTCTACAGGGTACTTTTCATAAACTTTCTCTGGACTCTGACTGGCACATTCACATCTCTGCAGCAGTTCAATGTGTTCTCCTTTTTACAGATATATCAGACATTTCACTCCTTTAGAATATGGCATACAGATAGACGGATTCACCCACATGAACCGTATTGCATCAGTGTGCAGCCAGGTGTGCACTACAAGTAGAAAGACATGACATGAATAAAAGCGTCCTATCATATTGTACATGAATTGATCTTTAAAGACATCATCTGACTTATTTTTTTTTGGCATGAACACCACTGTAAGATTTGTTGGTTACCAACAGTTAAGCCCATATCATGAAGTTCCTATGCATCCATAGTTGTAGTTTAAAAGTATATATTCCATGAGTAAAAGAAAAAATGGTTAAAGACCTAGAAGAAAACTTTGCCTTTGGGTTTCAGAGTCTCTTAGCTTGTAAAATAACCCTGGCGGGCTACATATCTACAGCTGCTTGTCTATGTTAGAGCAGGACTGGAATGTTTGACATCTATGAAAAGCTGAATTTTTTCTGCATCTCCTTAACTCAGAAAAAGTCATATTGCTGCCCACAAAGGTGCAAAGGTTGAATAAAATTTCATTCAGACTATGTGAATCCAGTCCATCACCAGATTTTGGATTACCATTTTGATAATTACCAGGAGCTGCATAATGGTTTGAAGGGCATCCTGGTAGGATTTCTCCTTGCTGGAGAGGAGAGCTGCAGAGGTTAATCAAAACAGGTACAGTCGTCCCTACCTGTTACTATTTCTGCTCATCTCCCATTCAGCATCTGCCTAATCTGTGCATGTTCAGTACAGTATTCCCTGTCTATGCACTCAGAATGATCTGAATACAGCTGTCAACATCTCGATCAAGGCACAGTTGTAATTGGATTTCTCTGTCACAGTGGAAGGAAACATACTTGGAAAGTTGCTTCATGCCATATTTCAACTACCAACAGTAGCTGTTTTGATGAAACTTCTGTCATCTTTAAAAGAAGGATGTATTTCTAGTTAACTTCATGCTTTCACTTAGGAAAGACTTGGAGCAAAGGTGAAGACCAAAAGGCTTAGCCCAAAGTGTAAAGGCATGAAAGTAAAAGCAAGAAAAATTTAACTACTTAAATTTAGGAACTTAAAATGGAAACCGGTGCACCTCTTTAGCCATAGTTACTTTCTGTACTAATCTACCTGTCTCTATGAAACAGGCAAAGGCAGACACATTGTCAGCTTTGACTCATTTTTGCAGTCAGAAAAGAGTGTGTCTCTAACAAAATAATTATTTGCAAAATAATAACAACAACAATAACAATAACAATAACAATAACAATAACAATAACAATAACAATAACAATAATCCCAGAAAAATTAATGCCACTGAGAACAAAAAATATGAAAAACAAATAGAGGTCAGGGTCAGGAACACTGGAATATGAATATTCAATTAACAATAACAGAAATTATGTGGGGCATGGTATACAAATTATAGGTGCCTCAGGCCAGAAGTTCTCAATAGCAAGGCCAGTAAGATATTAAAAACACCCCACATGACTGTTTTTTCAGCTCATGAGAAGATCTATGTTGAAAACGGTTGCTGTTCTAACAACAAAACCAAATATGTTCCCTAATGCAAGCATCAGAGGATGTATAACCTGCACAGTATGCACAGCTAGGAAAATAATAAGTATGAGAGATGCTTGAGGAGAAAAACTTGCTAACCAGAGGTTTTTAAATGGACCACAGCACTCCATGTCACACATACTGATTTCTCAAGAAAACCTGTTGCCAAGAGAAATGTTTTCATGAACTGTAAAATTCACAGGATGTGCTTGGCTTGCATCAAGAACACAGCAGTTTATTCCCCACACAAACAGCTCTATCAAGTTAGGCTGGATATAAACAGAAAAACTGCTTCACTAATTATTTATATGAAGATACCTGCATTATAGGAACTGGAAGTTGGTATATTTTTGATTCTTACTGTTCTTTTGGCTTTCAGGGCTGTCAGACTACCAAAAATGATCTAGACCTTCATCCACAGGAAAGTAATCCACAAGTAATTTTTTTTCCCCCTGAGAGTAGCTGCTTATTTAGTAATAATAATCATAAAGTAGTTATATAAATGCAATCTTTACTTGGACAATGAATTTGTCTTCCAACCTGTCCCACTGGCTTTTGAGACTACTTGTGTGAGTAAAGATTACTCCACAGCTACCAGCATCAGCCTTGCTGCAGATGTTTGCACTGTGATAAGAATATTCTTATGTGTCCGGAAATGCATTACACTTCTGTGTCCCAGCAAACAGTGGCTTCTTCAAATCAAAATGACTACTTTTATGAGTCAAGTGGAACTTCTTCGTGTTTTCACATTCATGTCAACTGGTTTTTAAGTTATGCATCTCCTTCTTTCCCCTTTTCTACCTGCTTGTCGACCAAGCAGTTGAAATACTGAAACAAGCTTAGGAAGGGCAGTAAGAGGAAAAAAAAATTCCTGGTGCTTTACATACTATCATCTACATCCTCTCATTTGTTCATGAAATACAGCCACAGTAGGGAATATATGAAATAAATACCCAGCAGTTTAAAGCAAAGCTTCAGTGAAAGGGGGTGAGAGAAGAAAGAATTGTGCAGCCAGTGGAAAAAGAACTACCATTTTGGACAGGCAGAATACTGTGGATCTGCAGTCACCTAGGACCATAAACTGAACCTTACTCTATTTTAAGAACATTTAAAGGGTTTGTGGAATTGGATCTCAGTTTAGGCTTTGAGATTAGCATTCCACTTGTGCAAAGTACCATGGAATTTTAATGAATACAAGTAGTCAGACTTTCTGGTCTCTCTCAGAGATCTGTTTATTCGCTAATTTAGAAACACTTTTCACATCTGACTTCAGTGGTGCATTTGTACCAGCACCATACTGAGGCAATGGCAAAAAAATCTAATGCTGAGAAAAGTGGCATCTGTGAATCTTATGTAGTCCTAGATACACATATAAATGTTTTTCCCCATCTGAGATAATGAGATTTTAAAATACTATGATGAACACTAAGATCTACGAGTCCAGTCCACTTTGCTGTTGTGAGGGGTTTCTAGATTTAAAATAATGGGAAAACAAATTAAGATATTATTTAAATTTCTGTTCTAAATGCATAACTATTTTTCCTTAGGAAATTAGTCTCTAGAACATGATTATCTTAGCTTTTTTCAAACAAGGCTACTATATTGAAAGAACATTTCAGGCCCTTTATGCTGTGTCCTCAAGGGGAGTTGGGTATTTAACTCAATTTGGTAAAACCAAACAAGCATTTATCAAGGTCTCTATCTTAGCTACTCCTTGTCTTTATTGCAGTTTTCTGAATTATTTTTCCCTTTAAAATTTTCATTTAGAGGTGCAGGGACCCACCAGCAGCTAAAAATGAGAGGAGCTGGCTAAGGAACTTCTTGGCCTTATAATGACCATCCAAAAACCTTAATCTAGCCTGAGAATCAAGATGCTTGACCCAAATCTAAAATTTTGTGTAAGTGGTTTATATTCCTTTAAGAAGATTGTTCAAGAAATTTGTTTTTAGCCTCGAGATAAAGCATTGTGAGATGTGTAGTAAATGCTTTGGGACAAAGTTTTAAGCCTGTCATTGACATTTGCTTTGGCAAAAAATTAGGTAGCTGTCTATATAAAATCTGGTCACACAGTCCTGAAAATCTGTCTGTATTCTTTTTGTTAATCAAAACCAAACAATAGTGTGCAATGCAGTCTTTTTATTTCAATAGCATGAAATATTTTGGATATTAGCTGCTTCTTAAAATGACTATAAATTTCAACAAATACCAAGAAAGACAACAGCAAACAAAAGTGGAAATACCTCACCCAAATCTTCCCAGAGTATTACATATAACATTTCTGGAGCTTAAGTGCACGCTCTAGTGCAGTTTCTGGAGCTACAAAATCTGTTTATTGTCACTTAATGCCACAGGTTATAGTAAATGATTATATGCTGAATTTTAATATTTAAATAGTCAGTTAAAAAAATTAGTTATAAGCTGCTGGAGCAGGGTCAAGTTTTGGCAAAATCTGGCTAGATTACATATTCTCTTCATGATATATTTAGCAGAGTGAATATTCATAGCTGAAGATGTGTTCCCTGAAACACAAAATTTATAACACACATGAGATTATGTTCTTAACAGCATATATGAAACAAATTTTTAAAAACAGCTATATGTGAAGTTAATGGCTCAAATATGACTCAAGCAAATTGAACACTTAGCTGCCCAGGGTGTGCACACCCATCATTAGAAGCAGCTTCTGGGTCTTGAACAAGATAAAGGAGAGGCTGTCAAGACGAAATCCTGTGAGGCAATATAGTGATTTTTGATATGTCAGTATCCTCCCTTACAAAGTCTCTGGTGTGAAAACTCCCTTCTGGGAGAGTACAGGAAGTTCAAAGTAGCCTGAAGGTATTTACACCTTTTGATGGACTGTAGTGGACTCCACTGTGCTGACAGGAGAGGCAGGTGCAATATCTTAAACAAAGACTCCCAAAGTGTTCCATAATCCACAGCATTGCATCATTCAGTGTGAAATTCCCCACCCCTGAGGAGGTACCTGGGCATTCCCACCTGACCATAAGTGAATACAAACCCAATGCATTCTGATGTTTTGTGGGCTTTCCCTACTCCTGACAGATCAACCCAGTGACCATCACTGTGACCAACAGATATCAAAATTGCAACCTAAAGTCTCCTTTCAGTATCCAACAGGTGGTGATTCTATATTTTTCTAGTTTCTTTTTCCTATTTCTTTCTATTGCTACCTCACATTTATTGTTAAATAAAAATCCATTCTATTGACTTTGGTATATGGTCTTGTTTTCAATAACCACATGTGAACACCATATAATTGTCTTTTAAGTCAATTACTCTGCTGCTTCTCCTCATGACTCTATTCTCCCCAAATAGTGTCAGCTAAGTTTCATTATTATTTCCCAGATAAGAAAAAAAAAAAAAAAAAAAGAAAAATCAAGAGCAAAAAGATTATAATCTTCTGCAGAGTTCCCCGTATGTGAGCATATTCAAGACAGCATTCTTATTGATGAGGGGCTGCTACTTTTAATGGGGCTGTCTTAGTTAAGTCAGTTGCTGTAGACCCTTGGACTTGATAGCAAGAAGTCAGTTGCACATTTGAATCCTTAATTTTGTGGCTATAAACAGCCACAAATTTCCAGGAAAAACAATGGGATTGTTTTCAGCATTGCTCTACCAAGGAGGCATGTTTTTTATTTTCTTCTTGAATATACAATTAAAACCATTCTAATCATATAACTCTGCCCTGCATTTAGTTCTGAAAGAAGAGCATGAGGGATGTCACTCAAAAGTGAAAACCTTGCCCTTCCTTGGGCTGAATAATGAAAGAAAAGCCTAGAAGTGTGGCATTACTCACCGGACTTCTATTAAAATTTTGAATTAATTAACTAATTACTAATACTTGCCCCAGTGTGCAATAAATAAGGAGATGTCTTGTCATAAGCAGTCTCTTTTCCTTCTGTGTGGAAAAGATGGAAGTCTTTGTCTTAGTTTTGGCCAGGACCTGGTGGTTATTCTATACCACCTCAGAGAGTTGCTGGGGCCAGGGATAAGTGACTGTCTGGCTTCCAAGAAGGGCATAGCTTCTGACTGAAAAGAAGTGGTGGCATGGTCCACCATTGTTCATTTCCTTGGAGTCCTTGGTGAGAATTCTTGCACGTGAATCACCCTCTCTTTTACATACTTTTGTTGTTAATATTATTGCTGTTACTGTCCATTTTCTTATCTTGTTGCTGTTTGCAGTAAGCTGTTCTTATCTCAACCAGTGATCTTCACCTTGTGAAGTGCCTCCAGCTCTCAACTCCATCCTGCTGGAGTGGGAGTGATCTAGTGAGATGTGGCTTGGGAGAGCCTCGGTGGGGACAGGAGCACCATTTCTAAACCATGACAACCTTTCATCAGGCAAGTGATAAGGAATTGCATGCATGGAATACAGACAGGCAGGGTCTCTTCTTGCTGTAGAGGATTTCCACCAGTGCCTGTGTTCTTGTTGAATAATAACAAGATACCATAATGAAACAGTAGAAGATGTATGTCAGATGGTTCTCCAATAACATTAGAAAAAAAAGCAGCTGATATATGGGATATTGAAGGCAGATTAAGTTGTTAATGTATATTAGTATATTCTTAATTTCCTTTTAATTGAAAAAGACATATTGACTTTAATTAAAACTATTTCACAGGAACTGTCAATTAGCACATGTCAAACTAGTTAATTCAGAACAGAATTCTTTTAATTAGGGTCTGCTTTCCTTTAACTGTGGGGCCAATGAAATCAGCCTTTCCTTATCAAGAATTTAAATGTCTCAAAGAAATACAATAAAAATATCTAAAAACTCTTATCTATTATTAGAAGCCCATATGGAGAACATTAAAAAGATGATGCTGGCATTGTTAATGCCACAGACATCAGAGTTTCCTTTATGACTGTTTGGAAAAAAAAAAGAAAAAGATGGCTTAGAAGAAATACACAGATTTATCCTACATTAAAGACACTACAAAATTTATGACATGGATGCTCACATTTAAATTATTTAATATGTCTGCTTAAATGGGCCTATTCAAATATGTTGTATGTTCTATCACCCAAAGACACATAAAACATTTTCAAATTGCAGCATGCAATTCTTCCCTTAAATGCACTATAATCAAAAGGAGAAAAGAGACTCAATTTTTATTTTTTTTGGACAATAGCAGCGTTGTTAACTTTCACTGCACGTGAAGATTTAATGATTGCTAATCCAGTGGCTGTGAACATCACTGTGCTAATGTCATCTCAGTTATCAAATAGTATATAGTCCCTATCTTGACTTTCACATACTTTCTGAGTATATCTCTGGCTTGCTGATGGGTTTCCACCTCTTGGCTGATATACTGCTGTAAAGACCTTCTCCACAGTTTCTGGGACCCACCATGTGTGACATCTGTAATGCTGGTCGCATCCCTTCAGGAGTAAGAACAGCTGAGAAAAACATAACAAATCATAAAAGGAATAATTGCAAAACCTAGTCTTCGTCTAATCATACAGGGTTTAGCCACTGTTTTACTGACCTCTGTCAACACAGGATTACAGAGATCAGTGAAAGGAATACTTAATAACTGAACTGTGGATTCCAAAGAGGATTATCTGGTAAAATATTTCATGTATCCTGATGGTTTGTTGAATATATTAAGAACCTGATTATGGGCCTGACTAACACAACAATAAAAGAAGAATCATTCCCCAAAATTAAGTGTAACAGGTGTGCATTAAAATTTAGTGTGTCCTAGAATTACACTTTACCTAGGATCCTACATACCAATTCTACTCCCAGAGCAATTCTCTGGTAGGTGGTGGACAGTAGAGTTGTAGGAACATTATGTATTAAAATCTGTGTTAAGGTTTCTACAAAACCTCAAAAAGTGGATGAGCTTTAACTAGATGATCTGCAAAACCGAAATATTGTTCCCCAGGAGTTCTTCAGCTTAAGAAGGAGGCTGTGTAGAGATGTCACTTCACTGCCTAGTCTCCTGTGTGAAGTGTGCCCCTAGTATAACTAATAACTGTAGTTCTACTTTTAAATGTGACTGTAGATTGATAACATAAGGCCCTAATATTTATTCATTAATCGCACTGTGGTCCATATTAAATCTGTGCTCATCAATTCAAATGCTTACCATAATTTAGGACCCATTCAGCTGATGTAAGTCACTTTGGCACTGAATTGTGTTTTTTAACTTCTTTTATACCACAGCAGAAGCAGTGCTTTGCATTTTGATTATCTTGCTCAATACATTGTTTCAAAATGCCAATTAGCAATAACTTTTCCTTTAAAATCACTCCTATAGTGGCTGTGCAAGGGAAGTATGGTTATGTTCGTCACAAGGTGAACATAGGTGACTGCCTGTTATACCAAACTTCAGGTGGTAAAAATATTTGAAGAGTTTAAATTATGAGAAATTCTCAGATTATGGTGAAATTTTTAATCTTTACAGTGTCCCAGCCAGGTGCTTAATTATTTATGTAGCTCATACATAATGGCAGGAACAATGGAGAAACAGTTTTAGGAAGGAAAAGTAATATGCCAAATCCTCAAAGCCAGTTAGAAAAGAAATTAAAAGCAGATCTTCCCTGCAAATATACCAGAGCACCTCTCAGCATAGCCTATTCTGTGCCATGCTGTCAAAGCAGCACAAAGTATGTTTTGTTTTTTTTTTTTTTTGTAATTAATACTAAGGTGACTTAACAACAGCCTTAATATTTACACACCTATGGATCTCATGACTTAGTAGCAAGCTTTGACTTCAATTAAACCTGTCAGTTTCTGATAGTAAGAAATCTTTACAGAACTTCAAAAGCACTTGAACCACAGCAAGATCTTTACAATTATCTATACAATATCTTTTTGCCTTTGTTGGCTCCTTGATCTTCTGTGGCAGCCCCAACCTGTCAACTTTGTTCTGCAAGAAATTGGACCTTAAAGCATGCTATTAAAAATATATATACGAAAATGCTGCAGTATACAATGGATTTCACTCAGTCTGACATTCCTTTTGGGATAAATGCTTTATAAAAGTTGCCCATGTGAATCATGTACTGTTCAAGAATCAAGCGAAGAACCGTTTAAAAATTACTAGAATTACAGAAATGTAATAGCTTTTTAAGAGATTATTTAAATGACTGTAGCTCTGTTTTCCAATCATTTTATCCAAACAGCTATGGCAGAACTATCCCAGAAAAAGGAGTAACTTTCTGATTAAACTCTTTTGTTGTTGGATTTAAGAAATATTTTAGAAGCGAGAATTTCTCAATTATGTATTCGTCTTTCAGAGCACGGCCATAGAGGGTATAAGAATACAATCACACAACCCCAGATGAAAGCACAAAGAGTTTGGAGGATTCATTCCATTCTTACAATCACAGTGAGAAAAGCCTTTAAACACATGCAGAGTAGAAAAGGCAGCTTGTTCTGACTGACCAGTGTGTAGATCACTTCCTCAGGAGCCTTTGGTCCCTGCGGCTTGCCTTGCCAGATACTTCCTCCTATTCCAAGGAGGATTTTGAGTCACGACAGCTGTGCTCATGTTAAACCGTTATAGCAACCGGTTAGCAGCACTCAAAGGTGGAGCCCCCCCTATATTAAACTGTGAGAGTTCCTTGCTCAAAATCTTCTAAAATCTTTTATTTGCTATTGTTTTGAAGCACAGCTCAGATTTTTTCAAAAGCCACGGTCTTTTGGACAACTATGTCTTCTGCTGGCAATTTTTGAAGAAATAAAATCTTTGTGTTAAGCAATGAAAACTACATAGTTGAAAAAATAATGTTAAGGCACCTAATACATGCATAAGTATTTGCAATGTTGTTTATCAGCCTTAAACAAGGACATCCTCATCTGGAGAAAGGGATCTATGGACCATCAGCAGTTCACTGATCATAGATGAGGAGCTGGTGGTTTTCCTCCCACTATATCTGTGAGCATATTCATTTAAGTCATGTTTCCTTACACTACAGCAATGTCATATACTACTTTATTAAACAATTCTACAAGCATAACTAAAGCATCTGGGTTGTTAACATACATTTAAGGAGGTTTCAAATCAGCACATTGTATTTTGCAGTGAAGTCATAAAAATATGCCAACATGAGGAAAATGTTGCATGCAGGTGTGTTTCCCTATTATCCCATAAAATAACTGCGTATTTTTTATTTATATGAGTAATTTTAGACACAAACATTTTACCAAAACCCCATTCATTTAGGAAATATATAAACCCAATGAATTAAATATAAGAAAGTGTTTTAAAATATATTTTAGTGATTATAAAATGAAAAAAAAATGATAAAAAACCGTCTTAAACTACTTTTCTTTCTGCCCTCATGATGAGAAAGAAATATAGGTTATCATCTGGCATATTATGTGTAGTGTGGCAGTGAAGCGAAATTTGTTCCTCGCACCATGTATTCTGTACAGGATGAAAAGGAATATAATTTATTTTTTTTATTTGAAGGTTCTGTCTGGGCACATTGGCTACCAATTTTATTTTTATTGCAGTGCACAGATAGCTAAGTCACAAATCCTTATGTTAATGCAGAGTACATAGGAAAGGAAAGTACAATTCTTGTTTTTGCTTTTGTCATTTGAAATTTCCACAGTGTCCATGCACATTGGCTACCATTTCATTTTTACTGCATTGCACTGATAGCAACGTCACATATAATTAACACCAAGGTAGAAAAAAAACCAAACACAAAACCAAGAAAAAACAGACTTCCCCCCATCTCTGCTATGACCATTTTCGTATTGTGTGAATAGCATTTTCAGAGGGTGGTGAAAGATCTTATCTCACATTGTAAAAAAAAAGTACAATAGTATACATGTTTGTATTGCTCCATATGACAGTGGATAGAAAATGTAGTGCTATTCACATTTCTTATCAGTGGGATACAAGTTTGTTCAATATTTAGGAACAGTTAATGTAGAAACAGCCATTCCCCAGGAAAATTGGAATAATAACAGAATTTAATTTCCCCAAATCAGTATATTTTATAAAAGTGCTTATCTCATGCTCCCCAAAATAACTTTTGTGTCCACCTCACTGTCTTTTAGCTCCTGAGCAGAGAATGTGACACCCTCTTTAGGACATGTAGGGTTACTTTATTGTTGTGGTGGACTCATTCCTCATCAATGACTTGTATAAACAACAGTCACCAGGATGCTGCCCACCATCCATGGGGAGGATCAGACAGCTGTGTGACTCGTGTCTTTTCCATGACACGTCATTTTACAAGTTAGCACAAACAGCAGGCAGGAGTATGGCCATTGAATCAACCTAGGAGAAGTTGTGTCTTATTATGGTGGATATATTGTGAGCAATTGTCTCAGTTTTGGAAAGCAAAAGAGGTCAGCTTGTTCTATTTTAGAATTTATTATTAGAATTTGTGTTTCATACACAACATTGTGTCTTTATCCTTGACCTTTGGAGCAACTGTGTTGTGGTCCTGTAAATTGATTTTAATTTTTAAAGAGCAGCCCTTGGACAGACATAGGGCTGCCAACAAGAGATTTCAAGCTTGAGTATGCTCCTTCATCTACAGCTTGGGTAGTTCTGAGACAGATCTTACGCATTACAGCTTGCACCCTGTTCTTTAGGCAGAACATCACAAGTTAGTCAACAAATCTACTGAAAAGACTGGAAGGCATGTCTTTGAAAGCGGCTGAGCACTTTGGGTTTATTTAGTTTGGAGAAAAGGGGGCTGAGGGGTTAGCTCATTGCTGTCTACAACTTTCTGAGAAAGGGAACTGGAGAGGGAGGTGGTGATCTCTTCCCCCTGGGATCCAGCAGGACATGCGGGAATGGTTTAAACCTGTTTCAGGTAATGTTGAAGCTTGCCCTTAGGAAGCATTTTTTTGTTGGAAGTGTGGCAAAACACCAAGAATACAGGGATGACTCAAACCGGTCAGTACTTAAGAGGTGTTTAGGTTATGTGCTGAATAACATGTTTTAACTTGATATTTAAATAAATAACTTTAATTAAACCTGAAGTGGTGAGGCAGGTGGACTAGATAAGGGTTGTAGGTCCCTTTCAACTGAAATATTAGCCATCTCCTCTCCTCTCCTCTCGCCACAGAGGATGGTCTCAGACAATTTATCCAGCATCAGTAATATCCCTTTCTTTTTTGTTGAACAACATTTGGAATGTAAACCTATTTGGAACATATGGCTTTGCTCCTGCATAGACAGACACAAAGCTGTCTCCAAGTTTGTTCACACACCTTTGAAGAGGCTGTTAATAAGGAGGGATAAAACAGATTCCAGGCTCTTCCACTCTTGCCAAAGAGTAGGACAACAAAGGAACTAGGCTTAGATTTGTGGTGTACATGAACCAACCCGAATCTGGAATGACAAGATAACCTTGGCCAACATATCTTTAATGACTGCTGCATGACATTAAATGACTACAGAAGTTTGTAACAGATTTTGCGGTGTCACAACAGGCTACATGGTAATAAGCCACCTCAAGACAGAAATATATGACAGATAGCATGGTGTACATTTTTAATGCATTTCCTTGTATGGGGCTCAGAAAAGCCTCCTCCTCACCCACTGCTACAAGTTATTTGTGTGCAAAAGCAACAGCATTCCTTCTTCAAAATATCATGTATCCTGAAAATCATAAAAGAAAAGCTGGACAGAGGAATCCCACAAGTCCTTTCATTCACACTGAATTTGACCTGTCAGGTCCTGTACTACTGCTGCTTCTGTTCCTTGGATGGTTATCACGGTGTGACTAGGATTTGCTAATTTTAATAGATTTAATTTTTTTGGGGGATCAAATTTAGGAGTAAAGGCAAAGCAGGCTCAAAACTTAAAAAGGTATAAACAGAATTTTATTAACAACACAACACAATTCAGAATGAGATTTCTAGATTATTCTCTCCTCTCCCTTTCCCCACATCAGCAACATACAAAGAACCCTTTAGTCAGTTATTACTTAAATAATCATTTCAATACACTCTAGAGAGAAGAGTTTCTTTTTTGTTGGTTTTAGGTTTAGGGGATGTTTTTTACTTTCACAGTTTGTATTTGCCCAGAACACACGAACCATGATTTTCTTCCCATTTTACAGTCCTTCCGGAGCTGTGTATGGGCTGTTGAAAGTACATGGGGTGTCATTTTAAAGGCAGGCTGTGCTGAAAAACAAAGTTCTCTTCATCCTTTTCTCTATTAAATGTCTTTGTTTATATTCCAGTCCCAAAACAGAGAATTCTATTTCCCCAAGGCAAAAGTTCTTTTCTCTAGCACCTAAACCTCCCCAAGTACTTTTTACAGTTTAAAGGAATCTTAGTGTAGTCAGTTTCCTTAAAGCCCACAAAAAAAAAAAGGGTTTTAAGCTACTTATCA
>WBND01001244.1:60491-82756 GCA_013398595.1 Tychaedon coryphoeus
TACTTCCCCTAATTTGATCATATATGCACCTGGTAGCTGAGATACAAAGTGTCTTGTGTCATAACTCTGGGAAAATTAAAGAAAACTTCCACCCCCAAAAAATCACATTCCCCCCAAAACACAGGCTTATAGTAAGCAAGAACAGGGTTTGCCCTTTTCTTTACAAATAGGAAAAATCAAATACTATGGTTTATAGACATTATCATGGTCTGGCAAAGTCAATTTTGTATGAAGCACAATATTGAATAGTGACTGTCTTAGTAACAGGAAAAGAGAATTTTGCTAAATGCTGTCTTTACCACAGCCAAACACCTATTCATCTCTCAGTCAGGCAACACTACACAGAAAGGAAATTTCTGTGACTTAGAGGAATAAGAATTTGGCCACATGAAGAAAGAAAATTTTCCTATTTTGTGAACTCATGTACTGATTAAAAAAGAAGTTTCTCAGCAGATTAACTGGAAATTTATTAAAAACATTTTCTGATATTCAAGTTATATTTAAGACTTATTATGAGATTAAGACACAAAGATATATCTAGTGTAAGTGAATATCTTCAAAATTCAGTTGTAAGAGAGCTGTATTAAGAGAAGATTCAGATTAATTGGTGATGGCATCATTTAATGTCTAACAGCAAAGAAGAAATTGTTGACTAACTCAGTGAAGAGAGAAATTTTGGTGTCATCACTGTCTTTCTTCAATCACTTCCCCAAATGTTTATACACATAGGCACTGACTAAAAATCACTTAAACAATTTAATCTGATGTTATTATAGTTTTTGCTGATTGTTTACTGTTTGACCTGCTTATGAAAATACTTTAGTGCATTGTCTGAAACTAACTTGCAACAGGTGAGTTGAAAAACTAGTTAAAAACATGTGTGTTGGTTATAAATTGAACACAATAATTCTAAATTATTTCAAAATTTATGTAAAAATGAGTGAATTAAAGTACACTAAAGCATCTGACTATTTATACCCAAATTTTAAAATTGTAAATATATAATAATTAACCAGTAATTTTGAAATAGATAATTTCCCTCTACATTTTAATATATTTAATAACTGAAATCTTCTGGCTAGCATGTTCTACAGAAGACATGCAAATATGTAGTGAAAGAAAAAATAAAGAGAATGCATGCTGCTACTCATTTGAAAGCAACTTCCTATGTGAAAACACTAATAACACATTTGACCTGTCATGATGAGTAGCAGAATATGATTTTACAAATGTTATAGAAAAGCAGTTATTGGAATGGACCTGAAATTCAACACAAAAGTCTTCAATAAGGGTTATATTTCTGGACATCAAGCACAAGCAATTATTAGTAATAATAATGTTACCTTTCATTGATGACTATCAGAATTATTAAAATGGTGTTTGGTAGTCTGTTGACTGACTGTCATTTTCCTGGCATACCAAAGAAGTTAAAATAAGTTATTTGGGAAGAACACTATTACTTTTCTGCCCTAGATTTGTGATTATATTCATAAGAGGAACTGATTTCATTTTGTGCCATCAAGTGACTTCCTGTATTTCCCAACAGTTTTTTTCCTGCCAATCCAAAGATGGGCCTAGAAGGTATAAACTGCTCACTGAACTACATACTTCTCTCTTGCTCTCAAGACATTACATCAGAGCATTTGTTGTAGGACACCACAACCAGACATGGGCAATGTTTTGCAGCAGAACAAGACCTTAAGGAATGATCTGCAGATTTCCATGGGGGTTGTCTCCTGTTCATGGTGCTGTAATTTGTCGTCTGCAGGTGAAAGTTACTTCCATTAATAATTGATGCTGCAATACATCCTAGTCTGTTTTAGTGACAAATTGTATTGCTTAGTTTAAAGAGCAACTGCCAGGAGCTTAACAGCCATTGGTGTTGGTGAACAGCAAACAGGCTCACACTGACCTCTGTTTCCTTCAGAAACACTTGTAAAACAGCTACTGCCATGATCCCAAAGGAGTAGCAATCCCTTTCCATAAATTCAATTTGTTCATAATCTTGCGGCACAGATCATAAATAGCCTTCTTATATTTCACACACATGAAAAAATTATATGAACAGTATATATATAATAGTCACTTTACACAAATGAAAGTGCTGTATGAACAACCCATCTATTAGCAAAGGGTTAATTTCCTATTCCACATGAAATCCAGACTGTATGCCTAGCTGACTCACTATGACACTGTACTGGTTGCAGGTGTAAAGTGGTAGCAAGGAAAATATTAATCAGTAGGCTGGGGCTGCTTCTGCAAAAGTTACACCAGAAAAGAAAACAAAAGGAGGCAGAGCTCTGGATCATGGAAAAGCGTGTATGATTTTCTGCACCAGATAATGGAGTTTAGAAAAGGTAAAAATATTCAAAAGGAAGCTACTTTCATTTTTGAAAGTTATTCTTGTTGATTTTATTTAATATGTTTTATTTATACACATTATTAGAGTAAATAAAATAGCAAAAATTGCTAAGAGAATATGTCAGAATTCCAAAGTACTAAATCAGAAAATACCTATTGGAGAGAATAATTTTTCTTCTGCTTTATACTTAAAGCCCAGGTACCCTATAGGAATATAACAGAATAAGAGTTTGGCTGCTATTTTTTTTGAACAAAATTTTTTTTTTCTCTTTGTGCTTTGAAAACTGGAGAAGATATTTCATCTGATGAACTGGATGTTTTAGTTTTTAAGTAATATAGTTAAAAGTGTTGATGACAGGGTAGAAAACCAATTAAAAGTGGTGTAAGTAAGAAAATACAGAAATTTTTTACATGTTTAAATGTTACCACAATTTCTTGCTGAAGATTTAGAGAAAGAAAAAAAAAGATTAAATTCATAGAGCATTTGATTCTGTCTTTTGTTCAGCAAAATGAAAAAACATTTTTGCCTTCCAAATGCAATGATGAGGATTTGCATTTTCAAATGGAAAAAAAATCCAATTGTTAAACAATAAGAATAGGCGAACCATTTCCACTGCTTGAAATGTCCGTTTTACTTTTAAAATCTCTATTCAGCATGTAACTTCTTCTCTGATGAATTGTCAGTTTGTTCTATTATCTGACATAACACAGGGCCAAACAATAGGCAGATTGAAACTGTCAAGAAAAAGACGAGGACCCCAGAAATTCTGTTTCTTGTATACCTTTAAGTGATCAGGAAAGTGACTCTAGAAAGAGCAAAATGCTCACGAAGCCCTCTCCTTCCCAGACATGAGATAAGAAAACCTGATGGATCAAAGGATATTGCAATCTCAAACTCATCTATCTGAAAGAATAACCAAACTCATTTATCCATTTTCACTGGAAGAGACCGGACTTCCTGGTGAGATATCGGAGCAGTAAGCCAACTGTTACCACTGGGTAGTGGAAACCTGAGGACAGATCTGATCTGTAAGTTATGTTGTGAGTTGCAGCAAAGCTGAGAAGAAAAACTCTTTTGGGCCTCAAAAATGTGAAGAAACTCTGGAGTTGATACTCTGCCAGGTAACAGAAACAGAAGAGAGCATACATTGACAGACCAGAGGCAGTTAGCAGTGAAAGATCAAATACGATGTGAAAAATCAAAACAGTCAGAGATCTTTAGAACAGATACCATTAATTTAATTACCAGTGCAAACGGTAGAGGGGTCGGCAGTACCATGCTAAAGAGAGAGGATAGAGAGGTTGAATGTTAAATTTCTGTGTCCTTTATTTCTTCCCTTCTCTACTTCATTAATCCTGATGACAAAGAAGTGCAGTTTCTGTCCATACATTTCCCTGGAGTTTTATCAAGCTAATGGGGATTCTGCAAATTAATCTGTGATGTTGTATCATAATTCAGTGGACCATGCTTTTAAAAAAAAATTTCCAGACCTAACTCTATATTTTCTTGTTCATTTTTTCTGGTATTTGCGATTAAAGATCTTAAATCAGCACTAGTTACCACACCACTGTGTCTGAAATACTATTGTCATTTTCTCTTGTAAGATAGATACACTAGGATAAATATTTCAATGACAAAGCCAGTATTTCTTTTTCATCCATGACTACTGTTAAAATACTTCAAAAATTCATAGATTTTTATTATATATCATTGTTGACACTTATCAATACTCAGAACTTAAACTTCTCCCAGCAAATAATTTCCCTCAGTATTTTAACGTATTTTTGTTTTTAAATTCTATTATATGGTCACATTTCAAAGGAAATAAAAATGTGGACTTAACAGACAGATGTATGTAATGAAAAAGATGAAGCAATTTGAGAGATACAGCAATAACAGACTGAATGATCTCTCTTCAGAATTCTGAAGATAGAAATTTATTAATTACAGTATGTTTAGATAGGAATATACTTTATGTCTTTAAGATAGTAATAATAATCTATAAACACCCCTCATCACAGACCGAAAGACATTGATACTGTCAATTTCAGGGTTTTGAGTTTAAGATATGGTGTGAAAATTCAGAAACATTCTGGTGCTGGGAAAGTTGCTGAATTGTCCTAAAGGTGATGAAAATGCAGGACTTGAAGGAGTACTACCTGAAAGGACTAAACCAATGCCTCTTCTATGAAGAGGAGCTGAATTACAGCAAAATGGGTAAAAGTGAGAATGGAATAAAAAGCCCCGGACTTTCCAAAACCTTACGGTAAAGATAATTTAAATAAACTGTTTCAGGAAATAAATTTCTGTGTAGGAAGGAATGAACACCTACTTTGGATTAAACCAAGTATTTATTATTAAATATTATTATTATTAAATATTATTATTTTTATTTATTATTTATTAAACCAAGTATTTATTTTTTATATCAGTTCTCTTTCCCTGCCCCCCTAGCATGAAGGTAAATTAAAATTGTAGTAACACATAGTTAGGATGGATAATAACTCCTGCTATGTTTCTCTGGTTATGTCCACAAATTTTGACTGGGATGGAGAAAGCAAGAACTAGCTAATGTCAACAAGCTGATTTGAGTGGCTCTAAAACTGTGGTAGGATGCTGGGATAACTGAGGTATCTTCTGAACTCCAACTCTCCCTGCCAGCTCTTGCAGGGTCTGACACTACACTACTGACACTACTACTGTCTGTCTGTCCATGCCCAAGCTGTGGCTGTGTTTACTCCTGAAACAAAGCTTGATTCTCCAGATTTGTTAGGAGCATACTACAGAGACTGCGAGTATGCTGTAGTGCCAGTGGAGACCTATGCAAAATCTGCTTGTAAGGAGCAGTGAGCAAGCTTATGTCCCCATATCTAAAAGAATAGCAATAACTCAACCAGCCAATAAACGTGCTTTTTTTCCTGCTCTAAACCTGTAAATTATACATAAATCAATGCCATATTGTCATCTTAACCACAACTTGTTGCTTGTTGCTCATCCAGGTTTGTTCATTTGACTTTGGGAAGGACACTTGGTGTCACTTTGGACATAGCTTTTATTCAGTGTGTCAGATTGCACAGCAAGAAGTTAGGCCTCAACCTGAGACTGACTCACCTTGGATTCCCCTGAAGTCTGTAGAAAAGAATATTAGTTGAGTGGATGTAGAAATACAACAAATGATGTATCTTCTGCCCTATGCAGACTCACAGATCAAAAACAGAAGGGTACATTCACGAACAGAAATAAGATTAACTCCTCTATTTGGCTTGAAATCAAAATGGAATCCAGCCCTATTCAGTCAAATATTTTGGCTGGATTTTTAAAAAGGGTTGGGTTGGTGCATTGCTGTTTTTCCCTGTAACAATTCATATAAACAGATGAATGCATGACTTTTAAAGTCAAACGCTTTTATCCAGCTTTGAAATGATGCTACTGTGGAAAGCTTGGCTATCTGCAAGTAATCAAATGTAACGCTTCATGTTGTTCAGTAGCTTTTCTGTCTGAGGAGGTTAGGAAGGATATATTTCCCCATGTTAATGGGTAACCTCAGTTTTATTTTTTCATGAGCTGGTATGTTTTTGAGATACATACTCATTAATGCTGGAGATACAATGTGCCACGGCCTAATTCTTTGTGCCACTGGTGTTACTACTCCAGTTAGGAGAAAACATTTAACATCTCAGAAAAAAATGGAATAGTTGTCCCCTTTGCTTCTCATGGATTCAGCTCAATCATTCCTTTGTGGTCATCCAAATTTTGGTCTACTTCCTTACTCTTTCAGTCAATAAAATATAATTTTTAATGTGTCCAGTAATCTCTATGCCCAGGCTTTACCTATTAAAACACAAGTAAGCACAAAAGTGATGCAGGGCACTGATTAATGGTGACTTTCCCTTGTACATACGTAAAAAGCTTGTCAAGTACACCTCTGCCTAATGAGAAAGCACAGGTGCTCTGACAAGCAACAGCAACAAATTAAAAAAATAGTCACTATCCTGTCAAATAATATTTGTATATCAAAGATCTAGAATACAAAGCAGACTTATCAGCAATCACATTTTGAGTAGAATTCACTTAAATGTAACACCTTCTCCCTCTAACGTTTTGAGTGAGGTATCTTAAAGAAGATCATACAACTTACTTATCCCAGGAACAAAGGTTCTTTTTTGAAAGCTGTCAGCTTGCTGACAGATATGATGAACATTTACTTCTGTCTTGTAAAAATATTAATCAAACTTGTTCCTATAGCTTCAGTCCAAGGAGGCTTACTGTTTTCTTTAGAAAAATGTTGTACATAATTGAGGAACTATGAATACATGCACAACTTGAATGAAAGCCATTACCTATGACATTCATTTATTTGTAATGAATACATGCTAGTCTATAGCAGGCTTAAGGGAAATGTAAACAGTATATGGAAATCTGTTTAATACAAGGCTATCTGCCAAAGACCCATGCACCATTCATTGAACCTTAAAAAACTTTTGAAAATATAGGTTGCATTTGCAAACTTCCATGTATGGAAGGCTGGCAAGCTGCCTGGTTTCTCCTTAAAGGGTTGTCATCCTTGGAAAAATAAATTTCTCCAACTAGACAAAAGTCAGTGTTTTCATGTTTTACTGCAATCAAACTGATAGGGCTGACAATTTAGTGTCTCAACACTTAAAATACCTGTGGATAACCAGTTCAATCATCATAACTAGAAATTGCTCTGTTTTTCAAGACTGTATACATGACAGTTTTACCAGAAACCTCCCCATCCTTAATCTTTTGTGATTTCTCTTAAGCTGTGAAATTATTTTTTTCCCCAAATACAGGATTTTATAATTAATGGGAGAAAAATTCCAGTCCAGCACCGTAATCAGATTTTTAAACCTTAGTATTAATGTCCTCTTTTATTTAATTTGATGTATATTTCATAGCCTACTTGCCTGTTAAACAGACGTGGAAATGTGCTGGCATTCCGCTGAAGAGACCTTTATGAGTGAGAAAATGCTCAGGGCTTTCTCAAAGTGGGTGCTGAACATACGTTTCTCTTCTCTGACTCCAGCAGATGTTAACAGCTGTCCCAGCAGACAGGTATCTCTAGGTTAAAGGCTAGCAGAGCTCTGTACCTTCAGGATCTGACTGTCTGCAAATGAGATGGGTAGTTTCTCAAAACTAATAATGAAAATGGCAGCAAATGATGAGGAAGAAGGAGCTGACAACAACAACAACGACAACAACAAACCAACAAAACAAAAAAACCAACCAACCAACCAACAACAACAAAACAAAAACAAAAACAAAAACAAAACCCCAAAAAACAATAAAAAAGAAAGACAAGAAACCAGCAAAAAATGAATTCAGGGTAGTACAAAGCCTGGCAAGGCTGATTTTAATATCTGGCAGGTTGAGTTCACTAATCTTTGCTATCCATATTGATGTGAAACTTCACAGGGTTTTAGAGATTTGTATCTATTAAGACATGCAGGAGTGTTGCTACAACATGGGAACGAGTTTGCTAGCACCTGCAGCTCTATCTCCATGATAAAAATGGATATGAACTCTTTTAAATGCCAAACAAATAATTACTCTCAACACTAAATAAGAAAAACAAGATCTTTAGAGTGTCCTTTATCTTTAAAAAGTAATTAAAAAGTAGACTAAAAGTCTGCAGCAAGGCAAACCAACCTTCTTACCCCCTCTCTTTTGTTTCTTTGATTACTTGGAGCCTTGTAATCAAACTAAGCTTACTTTCAGGACCCTTGGGGCAGTATCTCTTAGTTCTCTGTCAGGCTGTGTTGGAAAACAATCAATCTTGCTCTTGTGCTGGCATGGTAGAAGTGCCACAACACAAGGAGTGCAATGCTTTGCTCTTTCTGTGAAGATTCGATGACAAAAGTTTTTATCAGAAGTATTTAGGATTATGAATATGCAATGACTCTCATTAGTATTGAAGCACAGGAACATGACATCCCTTGCCACTTTTAGCTGCTGCACAGCTGTCTAATGAATTGTCTTGCTCTTTCACTCTCACAGTCTTTTCTGCTATGGCCCAATTTGAGAATACTACTGATGGCAAAAAATTAATTGCCAAAAACTCCTCTTGATTTTGTTAAGCAGTGTTGAGTCAGGGTTTAAATTGTCAAAACAGAAAACCATTAAACTCTACAGGGGACAAATCCATCACAAGTGGAGAGGATATGCATGTCTGTATGCATAGCCATGCACAAGCATAAAGGTGTATGGCATAGGCAAGCATACGGTCTGTAACTGTACTTAGACACACAAACACGTGTATGTATCAGTGATTGGTCTCAGAAATCTAACGTCCTGATGAACTATTTATTTTATATTTCCAATAAGAACAAATGGAGATAATGGAAAGCTTTCCAAATGAACTCGACTCTGGTACGTTGCTACTTGATCAACCATTTTATACTCCTCTTTACGCATTGGAAATATGCCAAGTACTTTTCAGCTCATCTGCAATCTGTTTGAATATGTTACTGCTAAGGATGGTTCCAACAAGGGAGTAAAATATATGTCTTGATTTGTTGTATTTGAGGTGTGTAGGCCTTCAGAAACAAGCGGAAATAACCATTTCCCCCCAACTGGTTAAATTAAGTATTTTCCCCCTATTCATCTGAAATGTCTTCTGACATAAAAGAAGCTTTAATGGCTCTCTGCAGATTGTGAAGGGCAAAGTGAATTGAAACCACTAATGTATTCAAAAAAGCTTAAGCAACATTCTGAAAGGTGTGTGTGTACTGCAAATAATAAAGGATATGAAGTTCTCCCACTAAGATGTCAGTCCTCTTGAGCTCTATATCCATTCAATCAGTAATGGAAATGGTCCCAGTATAATGAAAGAGGATCTCTTTAATTTTTACGGGGATTTTTGGCACTGTTGCTCTAACACAAGTTTGGCTTACCTCTTAATCCAATCCCAGTACTGTCTGTTCTTATCAACTGGATTATAAAATAACAGACATCTACATCTTCTGAGTATCAAATACAAGAGCAGCTTAAAATTAATGTAGTTCTGACAAAAGTGGCTCAACTATCATACATCAAACACTTGTTACCTCTCTTTGCCTTAGTGACTGCACACGACTAAGAAAGAGTGAGTGATAAAATCTGAAGAAAGATGAAACCAATCTGGACGCTTTTAAAGATCATCAATCATTCTGCACAGCCACGATATTATTAGTTTCAGTAAGCCTTGTCATTTTATGGACATCTTAAGTCCCCCACTCCAGGACCGATTCTACCATGGGAAATAATTTTTATGGGCAGCATCTCAGTGTGGGCCAATCAGATCTAATCGCATAACAAGCTACTGAATTATTCAATATTCTCCCTAATTTTGCATTCTTCCTGCACTTTGCTGTCACTACAGGGTTTTAAAAGTATGGATTTTTACAATATTTATTAAGAAGATAACAATTTGCATAAATTTTTCTTTCTCTATGTCTTTCAATAATCATAATTTCCTTAGATTGTTGCAATGTATACATTACTATACACAGAATATTTTCTCTAAAAGAAATAACAATCCACAATGTAGCACTCAGCTTTAAACTCTTGCGGTTTTTAATATACCAAATGTAAGGACAACAATAGTGAAACAATTGTGTTCAAACATAAAATATTCATATTTACGGAGCAAACTATAACCAGCATGTCTCTTAGCTGTTGCTATGAATACAGGGCTTACATTGTATGTGAAAATATTTCAGTTTTAATTGCAAATCTGTGCAGAGATGATTTGGGGCCTGTAATTAGCACATAAATTTCAGACTTTGCAACTGCTGTGAAAACACACATTATTTATGGAACTATTATCTAAATATAATTCAGTGTTTTTTGCTTTCAATAACTACTGTAAAGTCTGATTTAATAAAATGTGAAAAATTCTCCATCTCTAGCATTTCTCTTCACATTATGGAGCATTCATTCCTCTGCACTGCCATTTCTCCCTCAATCTGCAGTGGACCTTGCTTTTATCCATGCTTCAGTCATACCTCCGGGAGATTTCTTCATACCAATAAAGTGCCTGGCCCTTAATTTGTTTAAAATGAAAGTCTGGATAATTCAAATAGCTCTGAACTGCACAAACAGAGCAGTTTCTCTTTGACTCCTCCATCCTCATGCTTTTCATCAGGGTTAGAAGCAGGAATAGATAGGAGTTCAGTGGCAGCTGGGTTTAAGCTCCTGGGTTTAAACAGATTTCCAGTTATCCAGAGAGGGTTAATGGAAGTACAAAGTGTTGTCTTATTATCACCCACTTACTGTAAACTGCAGGCTCAACCACTTCTAGCTCCCTTCAATGTAGGGCACAACCAGTAAAAAATTCACCTTCTCTTTGCCAGAAATCCCATTCTTTTCCAAAACAGGTTACTTACATAATCTGTTTTACAGCAATTGTTTCTGAGACCTGTTACCATTCTTGAGTTTAAAAGTGTGTTTTTAGATGTCGTGGAACAGAGCAATTTACTTCCCAGCTTTGTGCTTGTCTCTACATTCAGGACTGGAACTGCAGATAGAGACTGGGCACCAGGTATGCACAAATATCACAAAGTTAGGTTAAATAGTAAAATGGAGCTTGCAGTAATAACAACGATGAATCTGTGACACATCTGAATTTTTCTCTCCGCTGCATTTCTTCCCCCCATATCCTTTTGGGTCCATGTGTGTGTAGTTTTGCTCTATTTGAAGGAAAATACTTGCCCGCTTTCTGTCTGCTTCCAAACTGCAGGATGCTTTGCTGTCTCTGGCTGCTCCAGCACCTCTGTGCAATGGCAACCTCAACAGCCACTGCTATAATAATCAGAATAATGATCACTAACAGGGCTGCCTTATTTCTCCCAGGGCTGCCTGCCCTTACACAAAAAGCTGTATCTGTCGGAGCATCACCCAGCCCACTCTATAAGTGGGCTGAAAGCTATTATCAGTGCCAGGAATGTGCAAATTTTTTGGCATGGGGGCTACCAGGATTTTCTCAGACATGGGCGCAATACCTTCTTGTATGTCTGTCCAGCTGTTGGCACTGCAGCCAGGTAAGAGCCCTGTATGGTGTACACAGGCAAAATTTTCTGTTTGGACAGTGATATCAATATCATGGTGTACATGCTCTAGGAAGAGAGTTACAAAGAGTAATTGAAAGATTCAAGCCATTGAAAGGTGTATTTTAAAGTTCCAGTACTACGATTACCATTAAAATTTAAAGCGACAAAGGCCCAACTATGAACAGCAATTTTCTTATATAAAATTTTTTTTGGCCTTTGTAAAGCCCTCATTTCTGCCTTGCCATCACTGGCACAGAACCTGTCTTCGTGGCTTCTGGTGCCAGCAGAATCCTGAGCCTCCTGATGAGGAATGGATCAAGAGGGCAGAAAGGCTTGAAGCCTCATGGGGAATGGCAGAGCAGACCCTGCCAAGTGGTTTAGCCTGCTCTCATGGTAATATTGGAAAAAGCTTCAGAACCTGAAGCAGAGCCCAAATCTGCCTTTGTAAACTGAAGGTGGCATCTGGGGACTGAGAACACAGTGAGTAAATCCTTAAGAAGACAAAAAAAGGATGGGTGAGACAGGAGAACTTCTCTGACAGCCAAGTGAGTTAGTGATTGCTGTAGTTGCTTTCTTTGCAATTTTGATGGAATATTTGCTGATTGTTTACATAATAAACCTTAGCATTCAGTATACCTCATAAGACTGTTTACTCAAATAATAAAAATAATTCTCCTGTATTTTTATTTGGCTAGTACTACACTGACTGCTTCAGATCAACATCTTTAAAACCTCAGGAATTAGGTGCTTGCAGTAGCCTTATAATATTGGTATACTTTTCTTAATGTCTAGCATGATGAGATGCCATGAAGGCCTGAGCTTTCTCATGAGAAGGAAGGTACTGCTTTCCATGAACAGGGGAAATTTTAATACAGAATGTTTTTGAAAAGTGTTGTGCAGCCTTTCACACAAGGATTTCCAAAAACCAAGGTGGCATTTAGCTCACAGGTTGCAGAATTGTAGTCTGAAAATTTGGGAAAGCAGACCTGTCCTAATATTATTCAGGCATTCAATATGAACAATTCAGATCAGTTTGATTTTTTTTTCACATTATCAGTGTAATTCCAGATGCAGAACAATGAATCCAGCTTTCAGATGAGATTAGTGACACCTGAATAATCCGGGAAATCTCTAATAAATGCCCAGATAGAAAGGAAATCAGAGCACTTTTTAAAAATATGACAGAATCAATTATTTCTCCTTACAAGTGATATCAGAATACAAGGGTATTTTTCATAGCCACCTGTCAAGCACATAAGACCATGACATATCCTTCTCACTTTCAGCAATATTGCTGAAGGAATATGAGATATTTTCCATGCACTGATCATCATCAGCCCAAACAGTTTTCATTTTTTATCTCATGCTTAATCAAAATGGAAGAGATCAGAAGAACATATCAGAGAAATTGTTCAGACCACATTTGAGAACATTCATTAAGAGAGGTGTAAAGCAGAGGTAAAAGGGTTTTCTCTTTGAAGGTACTTCTGGGGCAGAGCAGAAAATGATTTCAAGAGCAGAAGCTACAAGTACACCTACCAGCTCACCCTTTTGGATGGTCATAAGTATCTGCATTACAAAAGAAAGCTACAAAATAGTGCAGAGACAAGCTAGTGATGCAACAGAGCTTTTACCTGCCTATTCCCCAAAGCAGAAATTAAAGCTATCAGTGGAAAAGGTTTTTAAGGTTTTTCCATTGTGCTTTTAATTTTTGGTCAGCAGTTGCTTTCTGCAATACTGGCAAGCTCAGTATTTGGTGTTCGTGCACTACTTTAAATATTAGAAGTGGGACACTGTGCAGCAGCTAGAGGACAGCATCCCTCTGTGCTCAGTACTGTACAAACATAGGATCAACACATCAAGACATCTCTGTGTCTAGGAGATTACAATGCAGGGAACTGACTGGAGAGATTTCATCATCCTGTTAAGGCCAAGGTGGCAGTGATGCTGAACCCTAGAGGAAAATTTCATCTCTTGTGTCACTCCATCACTACCTGTATGGTAATATCATTGTGTATGTTGTTCTGAGCTTGACCTGGCCTGGGCTGGCCTTGCACTTGAAGGAAAGAACCACCACACGTTATCACCAAAGCTGCTGCTCCCAGCACCATCCTTGCAGCTGGCTGGATGTTGGGGCTAAGTGACCTTTGGGATTCAGCCCAGAGTTTTCCTGCAAAAATAGGTGAAGGCTGGGCCAAAAGAAAGCTATTTAGGGTTGATTTAGCAATACTGGTGAAATAATTCAAGGAGGGACATGTGATCCATGCAGATGGACAAAGCAATGGGCAAAGCTGTGATCTGCTGCTAGACTGAAAGAAGAAAAAATTATCTTATGCACTGTAGACACTCTTCATCTGCTTTAATTTTTAATAGAAATGTTCCTCTTTAAGTGCTATGAGCAATACAAGTTTAATGCGAACTTAGAGGACCATGCAACACAAGCATAATTGACTCACTATGATCACTCTTTAGATATTTCTTCCCTTTTTCTTAAGGCTTAATGTTTCATTCTTAATGGAATCAGAAAATTACAGAGAGCTGGAATGTGACATAGCAGTCAACTAATGTGAATTCAGTCTAGTAGTAAATACTGAAATTGGATTTGAATTACTGCATAAGTAATTGCAGAGTAGAAAACTGGAATAAAAGAGTCAGAGTAGGACATAAACCACCTGCAAGTCACAGGCAAAGGAAACCAGAAATAGTGTTAACAGAGGTCGAAGGTTTACGTTTTTAAGTATCACTGTATTGGGGAACTTTTTATGTTTGTGGCATTGCTCTGTAAAATTTGTTTTACATGCAGGTTTTTTGTTATTCTTGATCATGACATTAATTTTTTTCTGTATTTCAGTGTATTCACCTTAAAATAACTGTACTCATAATTTTCCATTGCAGAACAATGTTAGAACTCCTGACCTATGTAAGTAAAGTGTTTTGAGATCGTCTTAAGAAAGGAGGTATCCTCTTAGAAAAGGAAAGCTGTCCAAGAAGATATCTGGCAAGAAACACCAGCTTATGATACCACCACCTGTGATTCCGTCATCTCACAGTATACTCTTTCCTCCTTTCAATTAACACATCTTAGCTCAAAACTTATCAAAATATTTGCATAGATGCAGAGGTGAACATGGCCGTCAGAACTCTCATCAAGACAAGGAAAAATGTGTCCTTGTGGGGAGAGCTTATTAACAATCAAAGCAATGATGGAATCAGCACTTGGGGCAACTCCAAAACCACTTATTTGAACTTCCAAGGGTGAGAGTTAGATACAGATTCTGGTGGCATAATTAGTATTTCCTCTGGTTTGGGTCTCGTTATTTCTGTTCCCATCTATTAAAAGCAAAAAAGGAAAAAAAAAAAAAAAAAAGGGGAAAAAAAGAAGAAAGTTTTACAGCTGTGATTGTGTTCCCCGAAAAAGCTTTTTGTGATTTCCATTTTGCAGGAGATTTCCCTTAGATCCACTACCAGGCTGACAAAACCAAATGATGACTTCTAATTCCTATTTCCCTCTGCTGACATCACCAGCAGATAAGAATCTGGGAAAGCTGCTTACATCATTTGGTTCAATTGATATGCTGGTGTTCCTGGGCTGAAGAATGTGCATAACTATGTATATTCACTTCTCACTGTCCTTTCAGCAAAGGAAGTGGAGAGGAGAACAGAAAGAAAGGAAATTTTTTAACCAGTTCATCTACTTCCTTCTTTTTATGCAGACTTTTCTGCCTGATATACAGAAAATAACTAGGTTGTCCGCCAGTTAACACCTCCGTGAACAATAAAAGGTCTGTATATATGAGATAAGCAGATGGACACTAATCATGTTTTGAGTTTATATTTTCTGTATGCTTCTTCTTGGTCCTACTTCTCCCTTCATTCTATAATTTGTACAAGCATGTAATACAGAAAGAGCACTCACACAGCTGGCCTCCCAGCGCATATGGTGTAGAAGAGAATGAAGGATTAATCATTCAAACACCTTTCATTTAGTAGTCTGCATTAGGAATACCTTGTTAGACACACTGACAACAATATTGTCAGGCACAAAAGAAACTTAAGACAAATCCACTTCAGTTTGGCCCTAAATTCTGAGAATTAAGCATGTATTAAACACTCAGAAGAGTCCTCCCTGAAACTTAGTTGAGAAAGGACACAAGACACCCTTTTATAAAAACAAGCATATGTTGTTGCTGATAAACTGATTTTTAATTTTGTATATTTGATTTGCATAAAAAATGGTAAAGTGATACATGCTGCTGTGTGACTTTGATTGTATCATCAGTATCATACCCTTCACTTCTCCAGATACAAAAGGTAGTTTAGCCTGATTTTGTAAATGTATAGGTGGGCAGTATCTGTCCTGGTATTTTGCTGTATGCCTCAATTACACGAGGGACAGCTCCTAGCTGCTGATGGGGCACTGCTGCAGCTCTACCCATGTGAGGCTCTTGCTGGAGGAAGCAGGAAGTATCATTGTGTCTCTGAACAGAGAACTAGGAATGGGAGCATCCTGCTCAACGTGTTTAAGTGGATTTAGAGCAGTTTGACCTGAGCTTTTATCACAAACTTAATCATATTACTTTGTAGGGTCAGGCCCTTGTTTTATAGCAATAGTGGAACCTTGAGGCAAGTTAAGACATGGTGAAACTATGACAATCCATAGATATCCAACTGAAGGTAGCACTGAGGATGGCAACTATGCACAGCAAGATGAACACACAATTTTGTGTGTGAACACACAAAAGGCCTCCTTCATCCCTCACTCTCTCAACCCACCACCCTGCATAACCTCCCATAGCTTGAAGCAAGACAGGAAAGTCAGCATTTCGCATCCTCCAACAGCTTTGACATGACAGGTATGGTATTTTCTTACCCACAGAATTGCCAAGGAAATCCACCCTAGCAGAAGTGCAAAAGTTTTCAGTATAAGGAGGTGGGGTGCAAAAACTGGCTTCTAGGCAAAGGTTGAAATGACTCAATCTGAAACAAAATGTAAAGCAATTACTGCCTGGGAAAAAAAAAAAAGATCATGCTGACATTTAGAGGCTGCAGTGATACTATCTGTCCCTTCTCAGGCTGACATAATCAGCCTTGATTTCATCCCTAAAAAATTTTATTTTTGTTTGTTTGATATTTAGGATATACTTTATTTGGAGGTGGGGGGCAGCAGGATGGATGGATTGTCTTAACTTCAGCTTTTATGCTGAGAAATAATTGCCACCCCAGAAAGGTAATTACATATGCCATTGTTTATACACATAATAGGCCTGGAAAAGCATGTTCTACAGATAGAAAAAAAAAAAGAAAATCCTGCTCTCACATCAGGGTGGAACACTATGCAAAGTGACAGATTGTCACAAATAGCATTCAAACCCTTGCACAGTAGTGGTAGATTTTTCTTCTGGGGAAGAGGGGGAAGGGAAGAAGGCTATGGAATACGGTGGAAAGGGGGAAAAAAGAAAGATAATTTTGTTCAACAGCCATAGTAACATACACAGTGGTTTTTACTTTCTTGATTGCTGCTAAATGAACCTGATCTTTAAGTTGTTTTTAAAGTCACTGCGTCAAAGGGACATTTTCTGTTGCCATCTTGTGCAAATACCGCTTCTCCTGATCTGGCCTTAATTTGAATTGCTGTGAAAGCAGACCAGATAATCTTCTAGAATATGTTGTGGCACGATGCATCTCCCCTTTGTGCCCTTCATACCACATAGAAAGTGAATTTAGCTCAGAAAAGGACAACTAGTCTCCTTTCCCCCCTCCCATCGGAATACAATGAAAGAATAAAACAAACATTGTGCAGTGATGTCAAACCCATTTCAGATCTTTTTTTTTAATGCAAAATATGTATTTCTTCAAGATATTGAAGGTTTCAGGGCTGAACAAAGAAAAGAAATGCATATGTATTTGGATATTGAACCAAGCATTGTTAGATGCTGAAGCAATTCATAGCAGGGCTATTCTCTGTGGCAGTGTCCAGCAAATTGCATGAGCTGCTTGTTAGGCTTGACAACAGTGTTTTACCTAACAAAGGCCTCAACAGCTCAGAGCAGCAGAGGAATGTCAAAATGAGCACATTTCACACACGGATGTGTGACCATTATAGTCTATAAGAAGATGCATGGGGTGGAGGGAAGCGGCAGGATGCTGGGAAGGCTAACAGTTAGCAGTAGGTACATGGCCCTACTGACCGCATTTAATCAACCCTTCTGTAAACAATTCAACATTTTCGTTGTTCTCTAAAAACTAATAAAGAGAAACAAGCAGTTTTCATTCATCTTGACGTAATTTTCTGTCAGGTTTGAGCCCCTCGTGGCTTACAGCTTGTGCATTGCTAGCTGTGTGATACAACAACTATTTCAATTTATTTTACGAACTCTGGCCATTCACGTCAGTTAGTGTTCACCAAGCCGGCATCTGAAATCGTGCCGTTAACGAGTTTTACAACATTTCTATCAAGAGAAACTGTTTAGCATAACTGACTCTTAAGGAGTTATTATACCTCTAAAAATCCATTTTAAGGGGCATTATTTAAATAAAATAGAAAAACGGTTCACTGCCTTTTAAAGGGGCTACAAAAAAAGTCCATCAGATCCAGTGCAGTAATCCTCAGCTTAAAGCACTCTTGAGAGCACTTCTGGGAATTATCAGCATAATGAAATGTTTTGTGAAATGTCCAGATAGATTCCTCTACTCAACAACTTTACTGCACTATATTTATTTTCCCTCTTGTCTTTAATGAAGTGAATATTTTTTTGAGGTGATTACACTGTGTAGATAGATTAACTGAATGCATTTTTGTCAAGGCTGTAGTATAGGTGAGGGGTTCAGTCTTTGTACAGTCTATATACATTTGCAGAGAAAAAAAAAAAAAAGAAATCAAGCCCTTTATGTTATTTTCAACTCTAGAAGAGTTAAATCACAATAAGACTTATGCTTATTTGCACTTCTCTTGTAGCACATTTTCCTTATACATAACAACTTTCTCATATGATGGCATCTATAAAACACTATATTGAAAATAATTCTTAAATTGCTCATAAGAGCTCATAAAACTGAAATTTGTTCTGAACTGCTCTGAAAAGGAGAAATTGATGAATTTTAACTTAATTAATCTTTTAACTGTGGCAACTAATGATCCAAAACTGCTAATACCTGGAGTCCACAACGGCGGAAACACTGCAGCATTTATGTGTGTCAATCTCAGTATCTTAAACCACCTAATGTAGTAAACCTCAGGTATATGATATAAATTAGTCACCATTCCTGCCTAAAATGAACACTGGTAAGAGAGAAATAATATTACAGTACAATACATAAGGCACACTATGAAGGTGTATGTGTACAATATGCACACAGGCAGTGGCAACACATATGCAAGGACCCTGTAGTAGGACAACAAAAACAGTAAAGGGTCTTAAGGGGAAGTTGTATGAGGAGCAGCTGAGGTCACTGTGTCTGTTCAGCCTGGAGAAGAGGAGACTGGGTGGAGACCTCATCTCAGTCTACAACTACTTTTTCTGGGAAAGAGGAGGGGCATGCACTGATTCTTCTCTATGATGACCTGGGGCAGGACAGAGGAAATGGCATGAAGTTGTGTCAGAGAAGGTCTAAGTTGGATATTAGAAAAAGATTCTTCACCTAGAAGGTGGCTGGGCACTGGAACGGGGTCCCCAGGGAAGTAGTCACAGCACCAAGCCTGACAGAGTTCAAGCAGCCTCACAAAGTTCAAGGACAATCCTCTTGGGCACGGGGTGTGACACTTGGGGATGGTCTTGTGCAGGGCCAGAAGTTAGACTTGATGATGCTGATGGTCCCTTGCAACTTGATATATTCTGTGACTCTGGGATCAGGTGTATCTAGTTCCACTAAAAGCCTCAGTATTATGGGTCAATAAAAAAAAAAAAAGTTTGACTAGGTTCTTCAGAGTTTTTACACTCATTCTAAAACAGAGAGATTAACACCATCATCCATCGAGATTTTTTTATAAGATGCTCAGTGACTTTAATGTACAAGACACCTAGACAATAACTTGTCATCTTGGTGCCGTCTCAGAGCAAGGGTATAACCTTTCCTGAAGGTATAAGCTTTCCACAATCACTGTAGGCAGTACTGCAACAGTAGTGCCAAAGAAGCTGCCTCTCAGAATCTACCAAGACAGAAACACATGTAGGATGGCTTCCAGACTGGCAAATCTATGATTGATCAACTATACTAAGTGAGATAATGGACACTTTCCTAGCAGCTGAGTTACAGCTCAGTTTTGCAAGATGTCAAACTTTTGGGCGCTCTCTGTACATATTAAGTTTTAAGCAGTCACTGGCAGAGCTGGCTAGAAGCAGCAGGCTTTTTCATGACTGAAATATTTATTGGAGTGGTATCATGCTCCTTAGCACTCTGCTTAATGCCTTGGCATAGCATAGCACATAAAGCAGGGGAAAAAGGAGAGGTTTTAAAAATATGCTCAAATTTATGTTAAAATCAGTGGAAAACTTAACTACACTTAAATAATGCGTGAGGGGTTGTGCTACTGAATGGTAGGGAGAGATAAAAGCTATCAGATTTCCAGATACTAAAAATTTTGGATTTTGGTGAAACTTGAAAGCACTCACTGAAAAAAAAAAATAAAATCTTGAGATCTAGAGAGAAAATCAAGGAGGAACGAAAGAAAGACCAGGAATGTACTCTGTAAGACTGATCACACAGGCAAAGCAACTGAAGGAACAAAGGAGTGAGCTGAACTTAATCCTAATGGCACTATAAAATTGTATACATTCATGCTTGGTTGTTAGCTTTCTGCATGGTCAACCAGTAGATGCTGCAGCAGGAGCACTAAAGATCTGCTGGAGAGAGGTAGAAACAGGCCATTAGGATATTCTACACAGTCCTCCCATATATATAGGATACGACTTCTCTTTACAAAGCCCACTTCTTTCTGCTTCTTGGTCTGAAGAGAGTTTTGATAGGAAATTCAGGGCTGCATCCTCAATCAAGGGCAACAGCAGGAGGCCTGAAATGAAAAAATAATGTGTAAGACCTCCTCTGCTGCATGCTGAGGAGATGCAAAAGAGGTAAACACTAAAGTGGAAGGTAGGATAGAAGGCAGGTTGTCTGCAGTCATGTATTTTAGCACAGTTAATTAATGTCATGTATTTCCCATGAGTTTAACTGGTATAGCAGCAGAATTTCTTTGTCACCTGATTATTTATACATAATGTTGAATAAAATGGAAGCAAATATTTTTTGACCATGCACAGAGATTTTTTGTTCTGAAGGTTTTTCCCTTTTGAGGAAACATCTATGTAAAATAACAAAAAAAGAGAAAAATTAAGGTGAGTTTTAGATATGACAGATTTATTTGTGACAAATGAAAAGTCTGTAACTGACTTGACGATTGCTGCACTGATTTTTTGTACATACAGATTCAACTTTTTGCCCAGGAGTTGTTTCATTTTTCTCTTTTCTAAAAGGACTTGTTTATCCCCTGCAAATAACATGCACACACAATTTACAGGAGACTGTAATAGGCCTTGGAGATACACGGGCTTGAAAAGGTCTAAGCTGGGGTGCAGACAAGCTCTGATTATTCCTTCCTGCAGGCCTGTGGGGGTAAAGTCCCTCCCAATGAGCTGTGGGTGAGAAGCACCTGGTACATTAATTATTTTACTGAGAACTAGCTTGGCTATCCTTCAGCCCACACTGAAGTCGACTGAAGTTTGGACATCTCAAAGATCTAAAATATGAGAGAATATTATTATTTTAATCCTGTACCTATATGAGCAGCCAGTTTTTTGGTCCATATTACTCTGAATTGCTGGGCTAGCTGTTTTCTGTCTTTTTCCCAGAAAAACACTTCCATTTTAAGGAGATGTGGTCAGTCAGGGAGCGTGGTCAGTAGAAGGCTGCATAAGTGTGCTCTGTCTCTCTAGGGAAATTGTTGTCCTTGTTAAGCCCTTTCCCCTTCAGAGAAGACTTGTGAATATTTTGTAACACCATGACTGAATTAAAAGAATAGCGTTAATGACAAGCAAAATTACTGAGACACCATAATTTAAGTTGAGGTAGACAAGTCTTCAAATTATAATTTAAAAACATTAAATATCATAGAGAAATAACCCAAAATATGAACACATGCAACATCAAAGCTGATAACTGCATAGTGAAGAAGACATTTATATTCACAGTTTCTGTTCCTAAGTTAGTAACAATCTAAATACCAAATTTCCTCATATTAAGTGGAGCTATGAATCAGGATAATGAGATGCAAGTCCACATTAGTGTGGTAGCATGACTAATAATATCAACAAGCTTTGTTTTAAACACTTCTGACCTTTGATAGGAAGAAGTAAAACACGATGAAAGAAAGTGGAAAAATCACATAAAAAATAAATCAAACCTTTTCTTTTAGTCTTTTATATAACGTCAGGTGACTTAGGCTTGATTTCCTTCACCCTTTGGGACATGGTGACACAGTTATTTGCCATGAGTCCAAAATTTCATTCACAGACTTTTAACACAGGCTCTCCAGCCTGTGAAGTTGAGTCTGGTTGATATAATTCTCTCTGTAAGCGCTGGACATACAGCCTAGTTCTATTACTCCCACAGAAGCTTATAAAAATTAAGACATTACAGCAAGATTTATTTTTGTTGCTTTTTTTTCTACCCTGGCTTCCAAGAAACTGAGCTCTTTTTTGGTCCCAGAAAGGTTATGCACATGTCCAAGTAAGTTTGAACTCATTAGCTAATTGTAGCTGATTTTCTAAGGGAATGGAAGAGATTGTGAACATAACAGCAGAGCAAGAAACTCTGCTCTGTATCTCACAATGGTCAGGTATATTCAAATGACACATTTGGCG
>WBND01001244.1:87395-106292 GCA_013398595.1 Tychaedon coryphoeus
AAAAAGAAAAAGAAAAAGAAAAAGAAAAAGAAAAAGAAAAAGAAGAAGAAGAAGAAAAAGAAGAAGAAGAAGAAAAAGAAAAAGAAAAAGAAAAAGAAGAAGAAGAAGAAAAAGAGGAAGAAGAAGAGGAAGAAGAAGAGGAAGAAGAGGAAGAAGCAGTCTACCTTGAGACCCTGGAAGCTGACTGAGTATGCTGGAGCTTGGTAAAGATCAACACCTCAGTTGACACAAAATGTGCAGACATACTCATTGAAAGAAATGTTAGGGAAACTTCTCTGAGATGCAAAAATGTGCCTAGTACAAGCCCTTCTCTGCTATCAACTGTTTTCGGGTGATTTGCCAGTGGATTCGACATCCATGGGGCACTCCTGGAGTGGGCTCAGCCCTGAAAGAGCTGTCAGAAACTTAATTGGGTGGAGGAACAAAACTGAGGCTTACAACTCATGGTTTAATATATTTCTGTCATCAGATGGTCTTGGTGTGTGACAAGCTTTTCACAGCAAACTGACAAGGAGATTGAGCCACACATCTCAGGGCTCGACCAAAGCCCTTGTTACCTTAGCTGGCATAGGGACTGCTGAGATACATTTCCTCAAGGAGGGGAACACCCTTTTTTGTTTAGACGCAACATTTCTGCTTTCACTGAGTGCAGGATTCACAAGCTTTCATCTCTCTGCGGGGAATTTTCGTCATATGAATTACAATGGTATCATTGATACGGTGATTTTCTTGGGAAGATTTGCAATAGGTTTGCAAGTCAGAAGACAGAAGCCCTAGCTAGCAATCACTTGAGCAACAAATAATAACTTTCAAGTCCTGGAATGTTAGAGCTTGATGTTTCAGGAGTAGCTTTTATTTATCATTCTGTATGTCGCCTGCCTACCTCAGATTATAGTGTTAGCTGTTCTATACAGATGAATTGCAAAAATAAAAGTCTTGCACGTCAAACAAATATTTTTGCATTGTGAAATCCACAATATCTTTAAAGTAAAAATCTTTTTAAAGACAGTGCGAATACTTGACATTGCTCCCATCTTATAGTCAGTTAAAGCCTATAATCACAGTCACATTGTGCCATTGCTCATTGACAGGCACCTAATCTAAAGCTGTAAAGGTATCCATTCCTGTGCTCCTGAAGACAGTATGATGAGAGCAGCGTCAACAGGAAGTGCAAGGGAATCTACCACTCACTGCCCATTCTCAGTTACAGAAGTCACACTACATAATCAGATGAGCTGAAATAGATGTCTCAAGTGCTCTGATCACACAGCGGCCAGCACATATTGACTTCAGTACTTTTGGACCAAATTCCTTCTTCTCTGTCAGTGGAAATATGAAACTGGATAATTTAGCAGCCTCCTAATGAACTATGATCTTTAGTGTTCCAAGGCAGGGGGGAGAAAAGGACAACAGAAAGGTTTCGTGCAAATTGCTAGTGTTTTCTTCACTCTAGTAAGTCCTTCCAGCACTTAATGAATGTGCTTTGGCACTAGAGAAGATGGTTTAACATTAAATGGTTCCTTCTGAAGTTTTCGGCTGAGGGTGAAATGTATTTGCAAGATTCACCTGTGGCCTAGTAACATGGGAACTGAGTCTATGTGTTAGAGCTTGAGCAACAGGTCAAATTCAGATTTCAACATTTCATAGATATGTGCTTCATAGAGGTAACCGCAACACAAAATGCCAGGGAAACCCCAAGAACCAGACAAAATCAAATAGTGATTTGTCCTGACAAAACTAGTGGATGTAAGAAAAGTCCAACTTTTTTTTTTTTTTTTTTTTTTTTTTTTTTTTTTTTTTTTTTTTTTTTTTTTTTTTTTTTTTTTTTTTTTTTTTTTTTTTTTTTTTGTGTAATCCCATTTGAAAGGCCAGAAATTTGCCCTTTCAAAAACAGTGAAAAAATTGCACCTTCAAATGGTAGTACATAGATCTGTGACACAGGGCTCTCTTAAAAATGATTTGCCCAGTTGTCTTGGGTCTATATTCCAGCTATACATTGAACTACTCACAGCTGCAAGGTATGCCACAAATTTATCGTATCACATGATTCTGTGATGCTGTAAGTACTTACTAATGCAAGTTTTTGTAAATGACCTCTTAACGACATAGGACTAACTTCCTTAAACATCTTGAAGTTTTCTACAAATATTGTAGCACTGCCCGTGTATAAAGTATGCATCCATTTGCCTGACTTATTTTACATTTATTTTATTAAAATGATGCAAATGCTTCATGTAGACTCTTAAATAAATCTATTCTGTGTTTATACTAATTTATAAACTTGGTTAATATATTAAATTTTACTAGATTTTTATAAATGTGCTTTTATTAAGCTTATTAAAGTGATAAATTAATTCAAAAATGGCAGTTGCACCAGTGTATCTATTGTTCAAATTAAGGTAGTGCAGAAGATAGTACGCATCTAAAAAGTCAATTTGTGATTTTAAAATCACAACTGGCTTTCTAATTGCCTCTGTGTTAGATGCTAGATACTGTTAGATATTGTTTACCACAGAATAGGTCCACTTGGGGTGTAAAAGGCAAATCTGTGTCTTTCTCAAATTCCTGTGCAATAATTCTCATACAAACTCAGAAAATGGAACTGATAATATGTCAACGATTACAATACAAAGAAGTTAAATATTACAGCTAATTTTCTCACTGAAATCTAATCCAGGGATTAGCAACAATGGGAAATCTGTTTTATTTGCATTTAATTTGTACCTTCACACTATTATCTCCCATGTTTTAGTTTCAGGAAATGTGGTTCAGGCTATTATAACCACATTTCATGCTGCAGTTGCACTGTTATTTGAGCTCTATGCTAGGAAATGACTTACAGAAAAAATAAAGCTAGCATACTTTATTTTAATTATACTAGAGCTCTGTCTAAGTACAAAAAAATAGTACAGCATATATTTAATATGGAGCATGGATTAACAGTTTTATGAGACATAAAATCTATTTATATCGTTTTCTATTTACGAATCAGTTATAGATCTTTCAACAAAACAAATGCCTACAGTGTAAAAATGAATAAGGAGAACATCAAACTAGCAATCATGTAAGCAGTAAATAATATCTTAATTGGCCTGGAATGCTGGAGCTTGATTTTTTTGGAACTAGATTTTATTTATTGATCTATATGGCATATTTATCTTTCCGGTGATTTGTACAAGTCTATATCCTTTCCTCAATATTAGATCCATGTATGGCTTTATACTACAAATCCAGTTCGGGGAAATAGCCAAGTAATAGAAGAATCGTTGCTTCTGGAAAAGCCATCCATTTAAAAACTTCCACCGAAGCAAGGATAACTTCATAGTTTTTACACTTTATCTTCTGATAAAAAAGAAAGGGGCAGAGGGAGAGGGAAGAAATGCTGCTATTACGCAGCTGCCACCCAATGAATGCTTCAACAGTCCTCTGCTCTTTGCTGGTTTGGCAGTGACAAGAAAATAAGGAAGGATCCCATGTGCACTGGGAAATGTTTTTTTCAATGCTCCTGCTTGTGTTCCTTTAACCAGTGAGACTACCAGGCAGAAAATGGTGGGCCTTATACATGGTCTGCAATCTCTAGATTTGATTCTTCCAGGAGTGTTTGTGCAGATTTGTTCTTAACACCCACACCGTACTTCAAGCCACATGGCACTTCACCCCACGCTTCACACACTACCATTCAGTTGAGAACTGGCAAATTCAATCTTCCTCAACGTCTGCTGGGAAATTCTCCTCCTTGCTGAAACATAGGTATCTGCTGCTAAGTCAGTATACTAGAGGAAGAGGGAAATTTATCAATGACTCTCCTCTTATAAAAATATAGTCAAAATTGTTACCGTGGAGATACTGCTCAGTTGCTTTACTTAGGATTGTAAAAGGCTGGTCCTGAAAACTGCTTCCGCTGTTGATGGTAGAAAAAAAGATTTACAAACACCCCTGTTGCACTTGCCCATCTTCTGCTTTTATGAAGGTGATGCTATAAACACTGAAAAGATTGTGATCTGATAGCTGTCATTGCTCTAGTATAACCTTAGCTGTCTGGAAATGAGCTAATTAAATTTTTTTGGTATGTCTTTTAGAGAATACATTTGCATTTGACATAATTAGTGGTAGGCAGATCCAGCTATATCCAGGGGGAATCTCAAGACAACTGCTTTGCTGACTATTAGTGCCTAATTTCTGAATGTCAAATCCTGCACATCTTAATTTCTAGAGAATAAGCTCAATTGAACTTGCTCCCCAGTTATGCAAAAACTGTTCAGATAAAACCAAGTGGACACGAATGTAATGAATGTGGTTATTAAATTGTTTCAATTGAAAGAACCCTATTCTTATACCATCATAATGGGAACAATTTATCCCCACTGATCAGCCTGTCTCTTTTTTCTGAGCTCTCTTTGATCTTGAAGAATATTGCAGTGGTGTGTCTTATTGAAAAGCAAAACTGGGGCAATTTTAATGCTTTCGTACCTTACAGTGCTCCATTTTTTCGTTGTTTAAAAATAGCTGTTAATTATAAGTGCAGTTTAAATGTCTCAAGTGACCCAGAAATGCAGGTTGGAATGAGACAGATTGTGTGTCTCATATAAAACAGATGTACTTTCACAGAGCATCCTGAATTCAGCCCTGAATATCTAACCTTCTCTAAGGTTATTTCAATCAGGTATTGAGCTTGTCTAGCTTTCAGATATAAAATCCCACACATTTTTAACAAAGAAGACAAAACTTCACCTATATTTACCTCAAGAATAAAAAGCTTCTTTTTCTGTGTGGGTTTGTATTGCTGGTGGTGGTTGATGGGATGAGGGCATTACCCTTAGACTCCAGAGACTCAGGAGGCTATACACCTCATTTAATCTCCACGTCTTCTGCCTCTTAATGTAATAAACCTCATGCCCTTAAAGAACATTTAGTGTTAATAAGCTTTCAGGAGATCGTCTTATTTTGACTGGATTAAGCACTGCACAAGTACCAGCCATATCTTGCAGATATAAAATTTCAAGTTTCAGCGTTTTGAGTGGCTCAAAGTAGTTTTTTATTTTCTCTTCTATCAACAATTGCTTTTAATTCCTGTCTGTGATTGGGTTCATCAAGAGAAGTCTGAAAAGTAGGGTGCAAATAAATTAGGGTAAGGCAATGATTTACTGGAGGGTTTGAACAAATCAGTTTTTTATATGTCTATTTATTTATATGTTGTTAGACAGCAACTTACAGATGTTTCAATTCATCAACAAGACTTGATTTCAACTTTCTGATTAGAATAGGCTGTCAAGTGCATTAAGTTTGCTGAGCACCCCCATTTCCCTGAAGATCAGTGTTACACATTTCAAAGCCATGAGCACTTCATGAAACTCAATGGGTTAATGGTGAAGGGAGCCAAGGATCAACCAAACTTGGATTGTACATTGAGATCTCACTCATTACGAGAGACTGACATCCAGCTAAGGGCTGGAAGCTGCAGGAATAATTAGTCTGTGAGTGTTGCAGAACCTACCTGTTCTGGAGATGAGCAGCAAACCTGATTCACAAGAACATTTTAAACCTTTTTCTCTTTGTGGCTATTAAGTATTATATACATTTTTTCTTCATATCAGCTAAGAATAAGGTGGGAAAAAAACAAAGAAAAATGAAATAAAATAGTCCCTCAGGATATCTATTTTTTTGGCTAAAAAACCTTTTTCTTAAAAGACCAAGAATTTTATGGCTCATGCTCAAGCACATCCTCAAATGTCAGATATACGCACGATGAATAGAGAAAAATCATCATTTGATAGCGAGAACAAGAATACCATTTTGTTTCCCACTCTCTGGGAAATAATTTCAATTCAATACTTAGAAAACTTCTCCTGAATCTCAGAGGATGTTAAAAAATATTGCAATACTGTGAGTTCAAGAGAAGCCACAGACCTCACTGTTTTCTAACATCAGTCTCTAAAAGACCTCATTGATTATATCTGTCCTTAGGAACTTTCTGTAACTTTGGTTATGGAAACAAGAGTGCTTCCTTTAACTATTCCCACTTTTAACACTTAATGCTATCACAATGGAAAACAATAGATTTGAAACACTGGAATGATAGCACATCTATATTGGAAAAAAGAAAACTGACATTTGGAAAATGTATTTATCAGCTATCTTTCCCCCTTTAGAGGAAAATGTTTTGGTGCATAAAGGATTCTCAAGGCAGAGATGTCAAGAGAAAAATTGCTATTAAAACTCCATGGGCTTTGTTTTAGCTTCTAAATTTTCACATTGTTATTTTGTGGAGCACAAGACAAGGACTGAGCCTGAGTTTAAACACTTGCATGAATTAACCACCCCTTTGACAAAGCAGTTCAAACTCAGACTCAAGCATATACTAAGAATACTAAGAATTGAGTGCCATCCTGATGTGGGATATACTCTTCAAAGCTCCCCAGCAGTGAAAATCTTAATTTGTATTTAGGTGAAACTATTTAAACTGGACTCAGTACCCTCTTAAATGTTTTAAGCAGGGACAAATGCACTTCTAGAATTGTGCTCAGTTCAAGAAAGCTTTATTTCAAGGTGATTTGGGCCAACACTAATTTTTGTGCTTTACTTTTAAATTTCCATTGTCTAATGGCTGACAGCGACAATGCTACTATGCCAAAATATAAGCAGTTTGATATACGAAGTAACAACTCTTATGTGGCACTTCCCAGCCCTCCCCAGTCTTCCTCTCCCCTACAGCCCCACCTCTGCACACAGACAAAGGGTAGGCAATCAGCTTAGGAAAGGTTTTCATGTTTTGCTTTTCACAGAAATTGGCAAACCAGAAAATTTGTGTCTCTGAAATGAAAGAATAACCTTATAGAAGTAGAGTGGGTCACAACACTTGAGGAGAAATCATGGAGCAGCAGCTCTCTAAGGAGGCAGAAGTCACAAAAAAAACTTCTTTGAAATCCACAGAAAAGACTGTAAAGGTGATCTAAATAATAAATAGATAACAAAAGAAAGCAGACTGAAAGGTTAACAGACAGCAGTGATAGAGGACTCTGAAGCTTTACATCTACTTTCAGTCCCAAAGTGGTCTCCACTGAACTGCTGAGCTGGTTTTATGGACTAGTAGTTCTATTCAGATTTGGATAAGATAATGCAAATATACTGAACTTTTGTGTTGGTAACATTAGTTAGACTTTTTAAAGTCTGATAAAAAAATTTTTGGTAAATTCCTATTTGTCAGGTAAAAAAATGCACTGTGCAATTATGCTTGCTGGTGAATAGAACTGTTATGACTTCTCCCCTTAGTTCAGACATAGAACAGCTGTATCTTGCACATCAGACAGAACATGTACATGCATATAAATACTTTCTATACTCAATCTTTGCATTTGCTTACATAAACTGCAATGAGTGAACCTAAAGTATCTCTCAATTTCAGAGAGAGATCTAATGATTTAAACATCTATGATCCCTCCAACGAAGCATCTTTCCACTCAGGATTAATAAAGCTTTTGCTGTCATCTGTCTCATTTCAGGCATTATGTCACTGAGGGCCTTTGGAGGAGGTCCAGAAGAGCGGAGCAAGAACAAGGTCAGGGAAGCATGATCCATGAAGAAACCCCAAAGAGAGGTGGATCAGCTTCTAGAAATGAAAACTGTCAAAAGATATGGTCACAATATTGCCCTGCTGAAAATTCTGGTGCCAAAGAGCAGAGAGATTTGTCCCCCCTAAACAGAATTTTTTTTTTTTTAAATTACTTATAGATTTGAGCTGGACACTACAGTTTTTTGGGAGAATGGTTATGGGCAGATACTACAACTAAAACATGTTGAGGTGTTAAAGGCAGCTTAGACAGAAACAGCTTGGGAATGCATTTGAAGTTTATAAACCCTTTGATTTTTTCCTTCTAACTAGTCTTTACATCTCCCTTCTTAGTAACTCATTGCATTTCTTCCTACTCTAAGACTTCCAAATAAAGGTTTATTGTCTTCCACAAAACTGCATTTATCAGTGTGCTGGTCCTTTCCTCTCCTTCCCCTTCCCTTGTGCTCTTTATTGCAGCTACCCATGCAGATATAATCGACAAACCAAAGTAAGTTGAAAAAGTATAAAGGAGCTAAATGTGATTTTTGGTGGACCTAGAGCCTGTCTCTTTATCTGTGCTTATAAGTCTCTCATAATTAGCAATTTTTTGTTTTACATTTTGTGCTTAAACCCAAACCTGATGATCCTAAAACTGATGCCAGTATTTCAACTGGAATTATATTCATCTGAGTTTTGTAGTTGTAAGTACTTTATGCTATATTTTCCTAATGAGACTACTATTTTGCTTTCATTTTTTGCCCACAAGTTCTTTGGCATGCACTGATGAGAAGCTTAGAGCCAATTTCATGCTTATGTTATGGTAATTCCAAAACTGTTTCATATACACTGAACAAACTCTCCTTATGGGAGGTACAGAAATAGGATCGTTTGCAGACAGTGTCCTAATGGGCAAGCTTCTTTTGTCTGTAATTCTTACTCTTTGCTTTCTTTATCATATTTTGCCTCTTAGTCTGTAGTTCAATGAACTTTATTCTTGGTGATAGACATGCTTCAATAAAAAGTGAAGAAAATATTCTGAATAAGGGTTTGCATGGTAGATAAGGCATTTTTTTCCGAGGAGGAGGTCTTTCAATACAAGATGTAGAGGACAGATTTCAGACAGGGTAGGCTGCTCATCACCAAGCTACTGCGTAAACAGGAGGGAAAAACAGCTCTCCATAGGCCCTGGAAAGAATGAACACACATTACACACATTGGTTGGTTTGTTTAGACTGTTTATTTGTTTGTTTGGCTTGTTTTTTTTTTTTTTAAATTTAGATGCACCGCTGAGATACTGGTGATAGTAACTCACATCCATGGGAATTTAAGCTGCAGCAAATACCTTCTAGGAGAAATCAAATCAATGATTACCTGTTATGGTGCTCAAACCTTGTTGCCTGAGGCGCTGAGTGGGGATCTAGTCAATGAATCTGTGACATGCTTTAATACTGGACCACACTGAACAACTAAAAAATATTTAGTTACATGTGCATTGAAAAATTCTTATATGAAGTAGACTTATCATATACCGCATAGTCCCATTTCCCAGGGCTTGTGCTTTGTGCTCCCACTTGTCGGGGGCTGCTGCCAGCACTGGTACCCAGTTCAGTGCTGTCATCCACAGATTTATCAGGTGCTGTTTGTCATCACGAAGAGAGCTGCAGGCAGAACTGCCAAGAGAATGCTGCTTATTACATCTTTTTCTGGATTTGCTCTATTTGAGAGCAGAAGTACAGAAAAAAACCTTCAATAAGCTGCGTAATTCTTCTGTAAATAATATTCCATTCAAAATAGCCAGGAAATTTTTGCTGCCCAGATTTTGTGCCATGCTACCCTTTGAGACAAACTGGTGTAAAGCTCAGGATATTTTCCTAGGTTTTAAATCCACACCAGTCACTGAGGAGGTAGAAAATAAGACATTCTTTCTGAATTTCTGTGATTCCTGGCCCTTTACTCCAAATCCATTAATACACAGGGATTTAGCAGGATTGGACCTGCTGGTAGCCAATTAATTGACTGACTCTGTAGCTGGTGATAAGGAAAATGATTCCACTACAACTCAAGCACTTCATTACATCCTGCCCCAAGTCAACATTATATATATTTTCTAAATTTCAAGATGGAAAACAACATGCTTTCAGCCAAAAGATAAAAGCTTTGTGCACAGAAAATTGCAATACAGTCCTTTATATTTTTACATAGGCTGAAGTTAGAAGACTGCTTTCTTCTGTCACAATTCCTTGCTGCCACAAGTGAAAACTTATTTGGCAGCAGGAAAAGGAATCAATTCTCAGAGGTCAGTTTAATTAATACATCATTGTAAATAAACTTACTTGGCTTAGCTATGTGGGTTACTTGTGAATTTTATCAATAAAGCTTGTATGTAAAGATGCAAGACACAGTCCCGTTTCTAAAAGAGCAGAGAAAATGTGATAGAGTGAATTTGTTTCAATTTGATTTGCTGACTTGGTGAGAAACTTTGAATCAATCAGGTAACTCTTCTACATCTGACTTTTTGTTCTTTAAAGTTATTATAATTACAGCCCGGAATATCTTGTAAAGGGGTTCAGACAGATATAAAAAACAAAGCAAAGTGATGCTAGTTCCAAAGAACTAGTTGAGGTTAGATTACTGAACTCCCATAAGATATACATGAGCATTTTTTTACTTCTAAGCATAGCTAATTGCAACAAGGCTGTGATTAAAGTAATGGGAAATTTAGGAAGATTTGATGCGACAGTGTGAGAGGAGACTGAAAAGATCAAATAGATTAGAGGGAAAATGGAATTAAAACTTGATCTCATTCTCCCTGGAGTCAATGGCAAAATTCTCATTGACTTCCTGAAGCACAAATACCCAGATTCAGAGGATGACCAGACAATATAAACATATATAAATTACTAAATGGTTTGGAGACCGTCAATTCCTTAAGGTAGAGAAGTGTCCTATCAATGAAACTGCAATGGAAGCTCCTTAGAGCAAACAGAGAAATTCCTGTCCTTATGCAAAACTTCTGACATTTTGTCGCTGGACAGAGGTAAGGGGATCAAAAAAGGCAGGAAAATTTTAAAGATATATACAACAACATATAAAAAGAATTCCCAAAAGCTAAGACAAGTGGCATATTACAGGACATAGCTAGAACCTGGAACTGTGTAGAAATTAAGCCTAGAATTCTGTAGAGACTATGCCCAAAGCATGAACTTCGTATTTTGCGATCTTATGCAGTTTTGGCCATTTTGCCTTTATCACAGCCAGAAAAGACCATTTCACCTATTTTCTATTCTCACTCACCCATCATCAAGCACCATTCTTCTTTTCTGCCCTTTCCAGACACGTTATACATGGAGGCCAGTGGTCCAAGGATTCTTTTCCCTGGAGGGAATGCCCTCAGGTGCTAACTTTTGTTATGGTGAGGAAAATTCCTCGCAGCATGCGTCCCTGCTCTATGCAAATTACTTGTACCCTATTGGTCATTCCTACTTTGCTCCATCCCTGAGCCCTATATAAACCCTGCTCCCTGAGAGCTTTTGGAGCTGATTTCATCCCTGGCTGCGTTTGCAGTAGAAGCTGAATAAACTTCTCTGTGGAACACCTTATGAGGCTCCTGTCCCTTTCTTCAGTGTCACCTGAGGTGGATTCACAGAAGAGCTGGAATAACTCGCCTGAGAGTGCAGACATGCCTGTGCTTCCAGGACTTCATTTTCAGGATGCTTCTCTCTTTTCAGGTCTCAGAACTCCAACCACCAGCACCTTGTTGCAACAGTTATGTATAAAGGATTTATTCCAATTGTTGAGTGCAGGAGGTATGGCACATATCAGCGTTAAACATGTAATAAAAGCAGTTACTTACTATTTAATTGTTTCCAATGCATCACTGTTTGGCTCCTACATAAACCTTTCATTTTTAGACTAACTCTTGGAAGCTGTTGGTTTGTGTTGATGTCATGGGAACTTGGATCTTACATGTGGAGCTACTTGAAGTGTGTGGGATTGCCACACAGCCAGGTATTTCCATACTGTTACAACTTCTCTCAACCACAGGGATAATAACATCTGAATGAAGACACTTCCATCAGAATACAGGGAAACAGATGTGTCCTCCAAAGCATTATATTATTGTCCTCGGATTTTTCCCTTTTCCAATTGCTCAAAAAATGTACAATATTTTTCCTAAGTATTTAACATAAAGAAATAGTTTTTTCCATGTAATTTGTACATTGAAGGGGTTCAAAAAAAGTCTTGTTTGGATGACACATAAAAAGGTGGTGATAATGCTTTAGGATTATATTTTTTAAAATGTTACTTTGAAGGTTTTCAAATTGTTTGTGTGGGAGGAGAAGAACAATCATACTAACAGTTAAATGGAAACTACTCAAGCATCTGAATTTTATTTATCTTTCCCACAAAACTGTGGAACTCCTTGTCACAAAGCATGATGTCGAAGGTGTAGCAGGAAACAGATAGGAATTTGATAAAATTTGTTGGGAAGCAGCTTGATAATTGAAGGTTGAGATGTGCAGGTCTCAGAGCTGCCCAGATGATTCTGGAGTTTGCATCCTGTGTGCGAGTGGTGAAGGATGTCTCTTCTTGCCCTGCTAGACTCTTTTCATTGGAGACTGACAGCTCTTGGGAAAGAAATAGCACAGTGCTTGAGTCAGTATGGTCCTTCTGAATCACTTACAGTGTGCTATCTCAAAGTCCTTTGAAACCTGAATATTGCACAGGTGCAAGGATGTCTGGGGGGGGCGAGTGGTGGGAAGTAATGACATGTTGAGGAATTCGGAGGCAGCAGAAATCAATATTCACTTAAAGAGTGTGTGGTACCTCAGGTGAAGAAATAAGCTAGAAATAATGGAAGGGGCTTTAAATAACTTGTTCACTAATTTTGAACAAGATGTCTCCTTCCCACTTCTCTCTCCTCATTAACAACTTACAGAATTAGACAAACTTTACAAGATAGGGATCAAATACACAAGAGAATAGAGGTGAAGTCTCTCTGAATACAGCATGAGATGCAGAATTTTACAGGTGAAATACAGCTGAAGAGACACGAACACTTTTTAGCTGGAAATAAAGACCAGGATGCTTTAAGGGAGCTCATCCAGTCCTAGGAAGTATAAGACAGAAGTAAGGACAACATTTTTCAGAGAGCCCTGTACAGCTACCAGAACATGAGACCTGTGTGAAATCAGAAAGCAGAGTTGGAAAATAACTTCACAGAACTGTGTCATTTTAATTAGTCTTATATGAACTAATGCTTACAGTCAGGAAGCTTTGACAGGTATAGGCAAATCACTGTCTCTCAATCAGGAGTTTAGGAAGAGTGTTATCTTAGATCCTCCTAAATATGCTGAGATAAACACCTGAGCATCCACGAGAACATGTCTTGAAAGTGAAGGCAGTGCTTTACAGTGAATCTAATATTTGGAATGCTAAATAATTTGTTTTATGGAGCTCCGTTTCTGGAAAAAAAAAAAAAAGAAAAAAAGACTAAAAATTACGTAGAAATAATAGGACATGATAGGCATGAGGGGACTGATTTTGCATTGTTTGTGAAACCAGCTTCGCTGAAGCCATGTGAATATGTTGAAGATTGCAAGTCTGGGTCTGCAGGAAGGCTATGAAAAATAGTGTGAAATCCAGATATAAATGGTCCACTGTGCAATTCTCAGCCCAAAAAATGATGGAAATTTTTTTTTTTAACAATGATACCAGAGCCATTTTCTAGTTTAAAATTTAAACCCTGATCTGTCATGAATATATCACCTGGCCCACACAAACCTTCTCAGCTTCTGCTTAGTCCAGTTGCTAACCATTAGACCTGGCAAAGTCTTGCACGCATCATTAGGGAAAATGTATGGATTGGAACCTGACCCACCCAAAGAGTGAGAATTAGGATTCTCAGAATGTTTTCCATGTTCATAAATGGGACGAATCTCTTCAAAACTAGGGGAAGAAAAGATAACCTAGAAAAGGTAATCCATGTTATTTGTGAATGAACAGGTAGTGAAACAAGAAGTCATCACTCTGCAGAATACTTGTCATTCTGATGTGTCATTTCTCTCAATTAAAATGTAGTTTGACTGAAATACAGGCTTATGCTCTGAAGCACCCTCCAGCTGCACTGGTTTTGCAAGGCTGCAAGTCACCTTAGTGTTAGTCTTGGATCAAAGCTGGCCCCCTGACTTTTGCTTTTCTTTATCTAGGAAAATGAGTTGTTTCCAACTTAGACTTAAATATTATAAGATTTGATAAATGAGTTTTAACCTGAAGTCTCTTGGTAATTGGGATTTCTGAAATTTTTTCTTTCAGATAAAACAGACACCTTCTGAAGATATTTGGAGAGTAAGACTCATTGCAGAAAATATTAATTAGTTCATTGCCTAACTACTTGGAGGGTAGAGTCCATTGGCCATATGTTGGAAGTACAGAAACTCTTCTCATAAAATACTCTGTCCTTTAGCATAATAGAAGCTGACTCAGACCCCAATGAAGATTCTTTTTTTAAAACAGTATAGTTCTTTAAAAATTCTTCATACCATTCAAACAAGTGCTGCTATTGCTCAGAAACACTTCAGTTTAGGAGCACTGTATTCCATAAGAGCTGCTGTGTGCAAGCTGGAACCATGGTGGGATCCTACTGGATCTCCATTCTTACGCAGTAGTAATGGGGGAGTGAAGAATTCCCTTTCTTCACTGGGGAAGAAACAACTCAAATTAGCCTGAACACATACATGGCTGTGATTTAGTGATTGTTGCATTTGAAGTTCACAGGAAAATCTACTTGATGATGATTTGTTCATACACTTAGATCTTCAGTTTTTGGCATTCTGAAGATGAGGATCAAAATACCTTAAAGCTGAGGCATCTCAGTCAAGTTAAAAGTGCATTGTGTAAGATTCTTGGTTATTTTATTGCTTATTTACCCAGTTACTTCCACTAAGTATTAAGAGAATTAACAGATTTAAATTTATAGAGAAATGGTTTCGGTGAGATAGTCATTTAAACGAAAGGATCACAGCTAGAAATCAAAAAATATTACTTTCTCTTATTCCTTTTCACCAAGTTTTAATTCCTTTTGACCATTCAAATTGAACCTAAAACAAAACTGTTTAAACCAATACAAAGCAGAGCAAACACTTTTTTTAAAAAAATCTATACTCTTTCAAAGACAACATCCATTAGTTTTCTCTGTGAAGAATCCTCCACTTCAGAGATCTTTCTTGTTTTTTTACAGAATATTTGAACTTATTTCCAAGTGACCTGTAACTTTGTTAAGGATATGAAGGTAATTGGATAATACATTTACCATTTAATAAATTGACAAATGTATTTTAGGAGTGTAAGTATAGCTTACTCAGCACTTCCCTCCCCAGCTTAATAACCTTTTCATTTTCAATAAAAGCACAGAAGCCCTGGTTTCATATTATACTACAACAGACTTCTTGCAATTGATTTGAAAACATGAGCAGGAGAGACTTGCTGGAAGGGATGAGCACAACTGGCTCTGGTCTCACTGCCCTGTGAAGGCAGGGATGGCAACTAATCAAGGAATGTGATTTACTGAGCCACACCTGCCCTCCAATTGCTGACCAGATGAAACACATGTAGAACCCTGCCCATTGGAGAGACAGGCATGGGCAATATTTAATGCCAGAGATTTTTTTGGGAATGGGACCAAAAACACCTTCTGTGGGAGGAAATGTGAGAGGATATTGCTTGTTACACAGAAAAAGTGAGAGAGAATTGTGCTGTGAAGATGAGGATGTGGCTGGCTAGGAGGAGAAGGTTTGTGTCCAATGCATGGAAAGGAAAAGAGATGGTGGAGTAGGAGGTATCAATAAGCCAGCACAGATAAGGAGCAAGCAAAGCCTGTGTGGAAGGTAAAGTTCATGATTGAAAAGTGCAGTCTTGCCAAGAATAATAATTTACAGTTAATCAAAGAAAAAAGGCTAACATAAATATGGGAAAAACTACAAAAGGCTCAAAGGAGACTTAAAAATCCCCAAGACAGGCATTACATAATTAAGATCCAGACAATTTACTGTTTAGTAAGTGTTATCAAATTTTTATGTTAACTTGCTCAGGAGAGGTTGCTTTTGTGCCAGAATTATATCAGAAATTCAGTGTTTGAAACTGCCACTTATCTAGAAAAGTTGCTGAATACTACTGGTACCAGGGACTAGTTTTCATGGAATCAGCAAAGGACTTTAAAACTCATTTTAAAACACATTTTTTACAAAAAGATTCCAAAGGAGATAAAACTATTCCAGCAATAAAATCTTGCACAAAAATATGTTTCCCAGGTCAAATTAAAACATTGTGAGGAAGCTTCTAATAGTGTACCTGATCTGCAGTTGAAACTGGCAAAGTGAATTCCTGGAGCTCCATCTCTAATACTTAAAATTGCGTAAATTGGTAGTAGGAGAAAGATGTTTTCATCAAAACAATTTCAAAAATCACAGGAATGTCGGGAAGAAACCTAGAGAGCTCTGTATATCTCTATGCCATGTAACAGCTGCTTTACAGTAAAAGAAATGCAGCAGTTGGCATAAAACATGGTACTCAGACTTCTCTCTACCCATCTATGACTGCTCAGTGGCAAAATCTTTTTGCATCCAGAAAGTCTCCCAGAAGAAATAAGTGTAATTATGCATGATTCCCTTAGGATGTTAACAAACAGAATTGTTCTCCTTTCTAGGAGGAGACTTTTGTTTTTCACTAAAATAGTAGGAGAATGAGCATCCTTACAGTATTTTAACACAAAATAATGTCAGAGAAAATTTCTCTTAATATTTCAATGTACCACAGAGTAACAAAAATCTGCAAGGTTTGTGCAGCTGAATATATACATACATACATTTTTTAAACACAACTTTTGACATGGAGAATACATTATTAGTAAATGGATCCTTCTTCCCTCACATTCCAATTTCATTGGTGCTTAAAGAAAGGTTTAAATCTTTTCTCTCTGGAGGATGGGGATAAAACCATTTTCTGACACACACCTGATTTTTTTGGTGACATCTTAAAGAAATGTATAGAAGAAAATATGAGAGTGTGGGCATCTCAGTGTCTTACCTAAGATGTCCCAAACCCAAATGTAACTGATAATTTCCTATTAAAATGATATACTAAAACTGCTTATTTTTTTGTGAGTTGCAGAGGGAAGGTTTACTTGCATTAATGCTTATGGTGTACACGTGCTTGCGTGGCTTCACAGGCCTTTTGCCTATTCACTAGGATGATAGCTAGAGGCAATCAAATGGTGGCCAGTTGTACAATGCTCCTTTGAGCAAGGTTTCACAGAAATGACATCTGTTGTGCGTACAACCCATTTTTCAAGGACTAAAAGAGGTGTTACTAACATTTCAGTTCTGCATGCAAATCTCTAGATTCCTTCAATTCCGTATGCATTCCATCACAAATAGCAAAATTTTCTTTTTGAAGACATGCAACTTGATTTGGGTATTAAGAAGATCTTGAAATTCATGCATCTGGACCAGATAAGACATTTCTTCATCTCTAGGGCTTAAATAAATATTGTTCTAGGGGAGATTAATCTGAATGAACAATTGAGAAAATTGAATCTGCGGAAGGCAAATGCATTTCTTATTTCTTGGCTACAGTATTAGTAAGTGAGGTGTGAAACTTTCACTTTAATGACATGGTATTTACAAGTAACTCAAAGCATAATATTTATGCTACTTTCTGCTCATCTTACTCCATTAGTCCTACCACCATCAAGAAACTAGTACCGTGTGTGTAGAGCAAGTGGGATTTTGATCTTTATTCTCTTTTAGTCTGCTGCAGTTTGGTTTTCCATCATGATAGACTGGAGAGATATGCACTCTGTAAGTTTAAATGGCATTGACCTTCCCTAGTTCTAACTGCTGTTATCTTCAAGTTGGTGCTGAAGTCTTGTACAGCAGTTTTGTGTCTACAGCTGAGGCTGGTGTTCTGTTCCCAAAGTGTATGGATATTGGAAGAGTCCCATTTCCCAACCTGCTTTGTGTTTACCTTGTTACCTGCCTGAAGACAAATCTTGACTGCCTCATTTTCTGCAGGGTGGGTGGTAAGGAGATATTATGGCAATATTAAGGGGTTTGCAGGCTAAACTAGACACCAATGCTGAAAGTGAAATCAGAAAAGAACCTTCATTTAAATAAGCAGGAAGGAAATGGTTGAATCCATACACAGTCTGGTACTGACAGAGAAATGTGTGCTTATAAACATAATGAGATCAGTGACCACTCAGTGATTGCCGCTGCTAAAAAACACCTCATACCACCACAACCTTGTGTAGTAGAAGGCCAGTGTTATGGATACTGCACTTCTGAGGAGGGAGTTCTTGCCTCAGAAAGGCTACAGCCTTCTTATTAAATAATAATTGATGAAAGATTTTAACCCCCGTAGGTTTCTACAGCATCTCGACATAAGTTGTCAAAGATTTCTTTTGTAAGGCGCTTTCCAATATTAATCTACTTAGTCAATATCTTACACTTCTGCATATGTATGTGATGGTTTCTAATTTCAGCTTTAAATATGTATAAAATTTATTCTGACTTTCCTATCACAGTGCTCCTCTCTTCAATTTTCAGCAGAGTGACTGCAGTGGGTGACTATTGCTAGGGCACACCAAGATAAGAGCAGCTGCTGCTGAGCCTTTCAGTAGCAAGTGCCTCTAAGCCAGAGCTGTACTGAGCAGCAGGATGGGCCAAGGCAGCTGACTCAGGCAACAACGCTTGAAAGGTCATTATAATAAATGAATTCAGACCTTGAGCGGGCTGACAGTGCTGGATTTACAAATCCCTTCTAAAACACAGAAGACTGATTCTGTACTTTAATTAGCCACCTGGATGATTTACAGCTTCAAAAGTAGATGTTTTAGCATGCAGAGACGCTGAACAGGACCTTTGCAAGAGCCACTCAGGCTGGTAACTACTTCAGATTTCCAGCTTGGCTCTTTGTCCAGCCTATAGCATTTGGCGGCTTCTGGTAATAAATTTTTTGTTTGTTTTAGAAAGAGTTTCATTCAAGGCTTTAAAGACCACCCTTAGTAACACTTATATGAGCGCAGCTCACAATTCAAAATGAAAGTTAGAGCAGTGAATAGTCTGGGTGTGCCAACAACCTAGAAGTTTGGAGGTTACAAAACTCCAAGGTGATATACCAGTTAATTCACATTAGTAAATAATTCTGCAAATCTAATCTGAATGCTGCATATTGAAATATTAATGTGCTTTTGGATCTGATGAACTCACAAAACATGCCAGCATTGTGTTGGTAGCGACAGTAACTACATTGCGATTTTCCCATGTACATCTGGGGCAAAGAAAAGTAGG